>BQNB010024968.1:0-60151 GCA_026074375.1 Tanacetum coccineum
AAGAAGAAAATAACGGACAAGTATTGTCCGCAGGGTGAAATCAAGAAACTAGAAATCGAGTTGTGGAACCTAAAGGTCAAAGGGAACGCTGTTCCAATATACACTGAACGTTTCCAAGAGCTAACCCTGATATGTACCAAGTTTGTTGCTAATGAAACTGAGAAGGTTGACAAGTACATCAGTGGACTTCCTGATAACATTTATGGAAATGTGAAGTCTTCCAAACCCAAGATGTTGGATGAGACTATTGAGTTGGCCAACGACTTGATGGATCAGAAACTCTGCACCTATACGGAAAGGCAGACTGACAACAAAAGAAAGGCAGATAATTCATCCAGAAACAACCATGGCCATTAACAACAACCCTTCAAGAGACAGAATGTCGCCAAGGTCTACAATATGGGGTCGGGTGAAAAGAAGCCATATGGTGGATCTTTGCCCAAGTGCACCAAGTGCCATTTTTATCACAATGGCCCGTGCACTCAAAAATGCCACAAATGTAACAAGGTAGGGCACTTTGCCCGCGACTGCAGAAGTTCTGGCAACACTAATGTTGCTAATGCTCAGAGGGACAACAAGGAAATTCCTAAGGGGAATGGTTGTTTTGAATGTGGAGCTCCAGGACATTTCAAGAGAGATTGTCCAAAGTTGAAGAATAAGGATGGGGGAAATGTAAATGCACAAGGATGGGTGTATGCAGTTGGGAATGCGGAGAAGAAAGGGAATGCATCGAGGGACCCAGACTCCAATGTCATCACGGGTACGTTCCTCTTAAACAACCGCTATGCATCTATCTTATTTGACACTCGTGCCGATAGAAGCTTTATGTCTACTGCGTTTAGTTCCTTGATTAACATCGCCCCAACTCCATTAGAAAATGGTTATTATGTCGAATTAGCTGATGGGAAGATAGTCGGGGTAGACACTATTATACGGGGTTGCACTTTGAATTTCTTAAACCATCCGTTCAACATAGATTTAATGCCCGTAGAACTGGGTAGTTTCGACGTTATTATCGGCATGGATTGGTTAAGAAGGTGTCACGCCGTGATCGTGTGTCATGAGAAACTTGTTAGAATTCCCTATGGGAATGAAACCTTGATTTTTTGTGGTAACAAAAGTAACAATGGCAGAGAATCTCGGTTAACCATTATCTCATGTTTAAAGGCTCAAGAGTACATGGCGAAAGGATGTCAGATCTTTTTGGCACATATATCCGCCAAGAAGGAGGAGGACAAGTCAGAAGGAAAGCAACTTAAGGACATACCAATTGTTCAAGATTTTTCGGAAGTATTTCCCGAGGACTTGCCAGGTCTTCCTCCAGCTCGACTAGTAGAATTCCAGATCGACTTGATTCCAGGAGCCGCGCCCGTAGCTCAAGCACCGTATCGATTGGCACCGTCCAAAATGAAGGAATTGTCAAAACAACTACAAGAGCTTTCTAACAAAGGCTTCATAAGACCTAGTGTTCCGGTCTTGTCTGTTAAAAAGAAAGATGGGTCATTTAGAATGTGCATTGACTACCGGGAGTTAAACAAGCTAACAATGAAGAATCATTATCCACTCTCGAAGATCGACGATTTATTCGATCAACTCCAAGGATCCAACATTTATTCAAAGATAGATTTGAGACCGGGTTATCACCAGCTGAGAGTACGAGAACAAGATATTCTAAAGACGGCATTCCAAACTTAGTATGGTCATTACGAGTTTCAGGTTATGCCTTTCGGACTAACAAAGACACTTGCAGTATTCATAGACCTCATGTACCGAGTGTGCAAGCCCTACTTGGATAAGTTCGTAATCGTCTTCATTGATGATATACTTATTTATTCAAAGGACAAGAAAGAGAGCGAAGAACATCTTAGGGCAATTTTGGAATTGCTTAAGAAGGAGAAGTTGTATGCCAAGTTTCCAAAGTGTGAATTTTGGATTCTGAAGGTACAATTTCTTGGTCACGTCATTGATAGCAGAGGCATTCATGTGGATCTAGCCAAGATAGAATCTATCAAGGATTGGGCATCTCCTAAGACACCAACAGAGATCCGCCAAGTTTTAGGTCTTGCTGGTTACTATCGAAGGTTTATTGAAGGATTTTTGAAGATTGCTAAATCAATGACGAAGCTTACTCAGAAAGGAATCAAGTTTGACTGGGGTGAAAAGGAAGAAAACGCTTTTCAGTTAATAAAGCAGAAGTTGTGTAGTGCACCAATTCTGGCTTTACCTGAAGGAAGCGACAATTTTGTGGTCTATTGTGATGCTTCACACAAGGGTTTAGGTGTTGTGTTGATGCAGAGAGAGAAGGTGATTGCCTATGCTTCTCGACAACTAAATATTCATGAGAAGAACTACACCATTCATGATTTAGAACTTGGGTCGGTGGTGTTTGCTCTAAAGATGTAGAGGCATTATCTATATGGAACCAAATGCATCATGTTTACCGACCATAAAAGTCAACAACACATTCTTTACCAAAAGGAGCTTAACATGAGGCAACGCCGTTGGCTAGAATTGCTAAGTGATTATGATTGTGACATTCATTATCACCCGAAGAAGGCAAACATAGTGGCCGACGCATTGAGCCATAAGGAACGGATTGAGCCATTGCGGGTTCGAGCCTTAGTTATGACTATTGGCTTGGATCTTCCCAAACAAATACTAAAAGCTCAGATCAAAGCCCTAAAACCAGAGAACCTTGAGAAAGAAGATGTAGGTGGTATGATCAGAAAGGATATACCCAAGGAAAGGTTGGAACCACGCGCTGACGGAACATTATGTTTAAATGGCAGAAGTTGGTTACCTAACTACGGTGACTTAAGATCCGTGGTTATGCATGAATCCTATAAGTCTAAGTACTCTATCCATCCCGGTTCTGAAAAGATGTACCAAGATATGAAAAAGCTATATTGGTGGCCCAATATGAAAGCCGACATCACCACATATGTTAGCAAGTGCTTGACATGTGCAAAGGTCAAGGCCGAACATCAAAGGCCATCAGGATTGTTAGTACAACCAGCAATACCCGAGTGGAAGTGGGATAATATCACGATGGATTTTATCACCAAGCTTCCTAAGTCGTCACAAGGTTTTGACACCATCTGGGTGATTGTGGATCGACTTACAAAATCTGCTCACTTCTTGCCAATAAGGGAGAATGACCCATTGGACAAGTTGGCAAGGTTGTACCTGAACAGGATAGTAGCAAGACACGGAATACCTGTTTCAATCATCTGTGATCGTGATGGGAGGTTCACATCAAACTTCTGGAGATCATTTCAGAAAGCTTTGGGTACAGATCTGAGTATGAGCACCGCGTATCATCCAGAAACCGACGGTCAGAGCGAGAGGACTATTCAAACTCTCGAGGACATGCTACGTGCTTGCGTGATCGATTTTGGAAAGGGCTGGGTTAAGCATTTGCCATTAGCCGAATTTTCGTTCATATACCAAATAGTTTTATCATGCTAGCATAAAAAGTCCGCACCCTATGAGGCACTATAATGGTTCCGAAAATGTCGATCACACCGGTGGTGTGCTAGGCCCAGGTTGGGAAGCTCAACTATCTGGTCCAGAAATTAATTCTAAAGAGACACGGAAAAGATAGTCCTGATCAAGCAAAGGATGCAAGCTGCTCAGGATCGACAAAAGAGCTACGCAGATAGGAAGCGAAATCCAATGGAGTACAAAGTTGGGGATAGGGTTATGCTCAAGGTCTCACCATGGAAAGGGGTTGTGCGATTCGGTAAGCGGGGCAAGCTGAATCCAAGATACCTCGGACCTTTCAAGGTGTTAGCCAAGGTTGGGAAAGTTGCCTACAACTGAGAACTATCCCTCAAGAGTTGATAGCGAAGTTCCACATACTTTTCCAATGTGTCTAATCTGAAGAAATGTTACGCTGACGAACCACTAGCCATGCCGTTAGAAGAGATTCATGTTGCAACAGATAAGGCTCTGCAGTTAGTGGAAGAAAGACCATTGAAATCATGGAACGAGGCAATAAACGGGAGATCAAAACGATTGAAGCTAGCTGGAACCATTGGATAAGGTTGATCTGGAACTCTAGGAGAGGTCCAGAGTTCACCTGGGAACGTGAAGATTCATTCGAGAAGAAATACCCACATCTCTTCACAAACCGGGCTTCGTCATCTACTACAAGGTCTTAAGCTTTGAGGACAAAGCTCTTTTAACGGGTGGAGACTGTAACATTTCTCAATTTCATGTCATTATACGACTCTATTATTGATCACTATTTATTTTAGTCTGATACGCGTTTATTTTAATTGACTTTTAAGCTAATCGGCGTATACCTAGACATAAATCATTTAACGTAAACGGTCACCAAATAAATTAAGGTTTACGTCAAGAAAGTGTCTAATAATTATTATGAGAATAATTATTGACTTTGCTCATTTTATTTTATTGGTTACGTAAAAGGCTCACGTTTCGCAATAAAAAAATACATTTAGACACACCTCGGAAATACCTAGACTTACCTAGACTCAAACCAATGCCCACTTTTAATCCCTAAATACAAAACTTATGAAATTTTATGTCAAGGAATCGCAAGGACCGAAAATATTCGGCTAACCTTACATAAAACAAATTAACCCAATCAATCTTGTACTTATTATCCAATGGATACTAGGATTAAGTACCATTTAGCACATATAACAAAAGATTGTCAAATCTTTGTACTCCTTAAGCAATCCTAGGCGTCCAAGCATTTCGAGATTAGCATAATCACTTACACAATTCTTACAACATCTTACACTTAGTACTTTGAGAACCTTAACTAACCTAGAGTTAGTGGAAAGGAGTGAGTTAGTGAGAAGGTTTAACTTTTGTGTGTTCCCTTGCATATATAGCAACGACCTCAGTCACAAGTAAAAACCCACACAACTAAAGTAAATTAAACACAACCACTTAAACTAGACAAAAGACCTTAATGCTCCTTCTTTTCATTAATTCATGGAAGAAACACAGACATAAGGCACAAATTCGTTCTTATTATTATCACTTCATCTTATAAGGATTCACTCACTAGAAATACGCGTACGAGGGATTGGCAAGGAGTTGGGGTTACGAATTTTAAAAGCTTTTGAAGGCTAGGGTTTGTCGCGGTTTGGGTTGCTCACTCCTACTCGACATCCATTTCAATCTTAGGACCCTTTTTTTTTTGTTTTTTTAAAAAAAAAAAAAAAAATTAAAAAAAAAAGTAAACCCTACGTCAGACCCAACTCCCTTGTATTAGTTTCATTTTGTTTCTATACTGACATGAGGTCACGCGAATGTGGTGGTCGTGACCCACACACAGTGAACATGCATGGTTTACACCATGCATGTCACATATGCATGAATCACATGGTTCATGAGTGCTTGACTCGACCCACATTCGTCCTTACTTTGCCATTGTGACTAGGTTCACGTTTGGTTTATATGTTGCACGTCACGAGGACGTGAACATGCATGGGTTTCAACCATGCATGTCACGAATATGCGAATATGTCACGTAAACGCGTATATCATATTGTTACGTATGTATATGTGTGGCCATAGTTAGAAACTTGTGTGGTAAATGCTTCTAAAACGTTGAACGTGATTACTTAAATTTTGATGTAACATATCACTTGAAAACTTGACATTTAACCTTGTAAACAAAGTTGCTTTGCTAAGGAAAGGGACATGTATGACTTGCAAGGGTTAGGGTTAAAGTGTAATTATTCAAAAACGAGACATGCGAGAAACCCTAGCTCATCACATAAAATGACGAGCCTAGGAGACCATTAGGATGCGATTTCCTTATGATTGGAAACTTGGTCTCGACATGATGAATATATAAAAATAGTACGAGCCACTTTGGGGAAAAGAGAACCCTAGCCTTAGAAACTCTAAAACAACAAAACATAAGTCATTTTTAAACCACTAAATTTGTATAAAATGGCTTTAATGGGGCTCGGCAGCCATGACCAGAGGCCCCACGAAGCCCAGACGTTAGCCCATAAAGCTCACAAAAAGCATTTAAACAGCTTATGGGAAAGCCGCAACTTATACAAGCTTAAATAGGCTTAATAGTCTTAAATGATGTTCATGGACCAAGCCAAACCCTTAAAACCTTGTCGAAACCTTAATGGGCCCAAAAAGCCCAATAACGAGCCAAAACTACTTATGGAATAAGCTGATCAGACCTTAACGAGCTTAATAAGTCTAAGGATAAGATAGAGTACTAATGAAACCCTTTTTTTTAAAGACTATTCGAGGTTTAGTTATTGGACTAACGAGCCCAAAATGCTCTAATAAGCTCGATAAGCCCCAATAAGCTCTCCTATCTTCTTTCAACCTTAACTGACTTAAATGAGCTTAATTAAGGCTTTTACTTTTAAAAATCTAAATAGGACCTTTAAAATAGCATATTGACCTTAACTGCGCACAATAAGGCCCAATAAGACAATAATAAACATATCCGAGCTTATTATAAGCTGGAGACAAGCTTATTGACTTATTGAACTTAAAGAAAATACTGCCACTCAGTTTTAGACTAAATTGGAGTTAAAATGCGAATTCATCAGAACACACAAAAAACATGCGATTCTCAACTACAAGCAAGTACATTACAAAAAAAGAATACAATACAAAAACAAACAACTAAGAGGGTGTAAACTGTAAATACAATTTTTGAGTCCATGGACTTATTTATGACATAATTCAAACTTAAGGGTTTGTTGAACATATAAGACCTAAAGTGGTAAACTTTGTAAAAAATTGATGATTAAACATGTTCAAAGTGAAAACTTAAGGGTCTAAATTGTATATGTTTACATTTTCCCAAAACTAGAGGGAACGTTTTAGTAGTTATAGAAAACCCTAAGGGTATTTTATATACAAAAGTGATTTTAATAAACACTTAAACGAATCGAATTAGAGAATTATATCAGATAATATACCGATAACCTACTACTTAATAAATACAAATATTTATTAATAACTTTGTATGTATATAAGGTCGTGTGAAATCGTATACTTTTCCAAGAGCCATCAAACGGATATAACTACATTAAACTCATGCACCACCACACAGGTGATAACAGTATATATAAACTAGCAATTTATTATAGTTTAACATTGAGTCTTTAGCCTAAATTATGTAGCCTACGACTGGACGCATTTACTTAGGTATTTGACGGTGTGATTCATCACTAGATATATATCATCATTCACATAGGACTACTTACTAAGGTGAGTATCATATCCCCATGTTTTACAGTTTATTTAAAGATTTACCATCTTTGAGGGTGGAGAACATGCTTGGTCTTTTTTTAAAACAAATTGGAACCGCAAGTGTACATTTATACTAATTTCCGTGTATCCTAAGATAGCGAATAAACCTACGTAGCCCTTTATCATGAAACAATCAATTACTGATTGTAAGCGCAAAATGTTTATGAGTAGATCTATTTGGGATTGACATCCCCCCGGTCGAAGTGACTACTATTACCGAAACGATACGATAAAAACATGTCGATTTTGGGAGTTTCGGGATAAACATCATTCATTAGGCATATTTGCAATTTATTGCATCATACATATAGAGCTTCAGTGTCCATGAGCTTAGGAAAACGTAATTACATTTATGATGTTTGCATTTGTTCTTAATCATACACATGGAAATCTGCGTCCTATTATTGATTTATATAAAACCATATGAATTTCCCAACGTTTATTATTGAAAAATAAAGCAAGTTGTCTCAGGTCAATAAGGCCCGGGGTGCTCAAATACATTGGGGGGGTCACTCTTTGAAAGAGTCAGTACAAAGATTTGGGCTTATACATAATTTAGGAACTTTGTTATAAAAACACACAATCTTACTTATATTGTCAAACAAATTTGAAGCCATAAGCTTATGTAATGAACAAGTAATTTGTTAATCCAGTGTATCTTTTTAAAACGACACGTTAGTGGTCGTTCTCATATCTTGTGCTATTGATCTATGAAGTAACGCCCTCGGATATTCAACATTCCGCTACTACCCAGATTTGGGGGTGTTACATTTTTTTTACGGTAAACTTTAACGTAGTATGACATTCTATTTGCATTATCAAAACATGAAAGACAAGTAAATAGTAAATATCGTTTTTTTGCGGGAGAATATTTGTATATAACAATCTCCCCCCTTTTTGAATGATGAGCAAAGTAAAAACTCATGCATATTTAAAATTTATTAAAATAATAATTTAGTAATGATTTACATTCTTCTTCTCCCCTCCCCCCCGTTTTTATCGAAGCAAAGAGTGTGTCAAGAGGGGTCTTGCAAGTCTTGTTTTGAAGAATGCTAAGTGACTTGATTACAAATGCAAAGTAAAAAAATAAAGACTAATTGCAAGTGCTCCCCCTTGGTGGATGCTCCCCCTCGCTTGGGGCACTAAGGAATTGAGCTATGGATGCGTTGCTACAAAACAAACTTAGTAGACAAGTAAATATATATACATATGACAATTACAAATGCACAAATATACATAATGAACATCTATCATCAACACAACAAAAGAAAATAATGCTTAATCCATTACAGGGTGATTTTAAATAAAAAACTTGGCATTAAAGCCATTACAATATAAAAAACCAAAGAAAAAAAATAAAAAAACAATTAAAGTCCTAAAACTTAGATATTATCATTTTCCCAAAAAATCCTGAGGGGTTAGGTAAAGATTTACACGAAAGCGGTTAATGTGGAAATAAGGTAGGTGTGGTGAAGACCGAGGGGGTGTCGAAATGTTATGAGAAACATGTATGTGACACCATTTTGTGGAGCATTAGATTTCGTGCCCTTGTGGAGCAACACCATTGACTAAAACATGATGTAGATTGAGAGCATGTCATAATAGTTTAACAAAAACGCAAAATGTTAGAAGTATTGGTAAAATCTTGATTTCCAAGACTTGGTGGTGGATGGTAGGATTTTTCTAGTGGAGGGCATAGTATATTGGAGGAAGGTTGTGTTTTTTTGTGTTTATGTTAACAAACAAAGTAGGGTTTGAAGGTAATGGATTCAGAAACCGAGTGGTGGATATTGGAAACCGAGAGGTGTCCCGTAGGACAATGGTGGTGTGATGGAATTAGATGGGCCCCGGTGGCCATTTTTCATAGTTATTTGAGCATACGGATCATTTGGTGACTTATTATGTGGAGGAAAATCCTTGAGGTTCACAGTTTTATCAGAATGAAGACCAAAAATGAAGTATTGTGTGGAGGTGCAGGACGTAATTGGTGTCCAGAGACTCCACTTTGATGATGATGAAGGAGGTTGCAGTTTGTGCGCCTTGCTAGCGATGGATTTGATGGGGCTTGTGGTGGAGAAAGGGATTTCTTTCAAAGAGTGTTGCGGAGTATCTCATATTAGGTTGTTCCTCACTTAAGGATGTAGATTGACATAGTTTTGGGTATTTGACATTTGATTTCTCCTGGTTTTTCTTATTGAAAGTTTTGGTGAGTTTTGAGTTTTGGATAAACTAGTCATGGTTTGTGAACTAGCAAGGTTTAAAGAACGTAAGTCTGCTAAAGCAAACAAATGTGAGGAAAATGAGTTTAAGGATGATGATATAAGAAAAGGGTGATATGAATTGTATAATGGTTCTTGTATTATATGGAGAACATGTTATATCCTAAGGTTTAAGATCCCATATAGTATCATATAGCATGGTTATAAGATAAAGTAGAACATTTTAAAAATCAAGATAATTCAAATTTTGACGCCTGGCCTGGTGAGCTACGGATTTAAACATTCCTCTCTTCTCTTGTTGTGCTTTGGTTAGATCCTCACTGTCGGATAGCTCATCATAGAACTCAAGAAAAGATGGTCCTTCATTGTCATCAGATGATGAGGATGAAGAGGAAATAACTGGGGAAGAGATTACATTCTTTCCCTTTTCTTTGCTACGATTACTTGAAATGTCTATAGGATCCATGACACATCTCTTGGCTATTGAAAAACCAAACACGTTAAATATCACATGTGACAAAGCTAACACATGTAATGATGAACTAAATATAAGACATCCATTAAATCAAGCAAATATTAATCGAAAACCAAACAACCTATAAATCTTGAACGAATAATACAAAAAGATTAAAACAACTTGTCTTAACGTTATCATAGATTTCACAACGATCTTGATTAGGATTAATGCAACCAGAATAAAGTATGTTATTTTGAGTCATGTTAGGCCCCTCTATGGAAAAGATAATAACCAAAAATTTTATCTTTGCTACACTTCATTATCAAATATAAGAATTCTATTTTGTCTAACAATGAGAACGTACTACTGAAGAATCTATTGCCCCTAGAAAATACAATTTGACCTAAACGGTTGAAATTGCTTCCAAGAGTGAAGTTGGTTCAGTGATATAACATGGTAAAAATGGTCGTGTTTTAGCTTGAGAATTTGAGCACCACTATGATAAGTCCCACGTATTCAATCTCTAATTTGATTAAAAGCTCGTTCCAAATATGCCTAATTGGAGATCTACATCGATGACCTTTGTAACTCATTAGGAGTACACACTAAGCATGCAGAAATTAGGCTTCTCCTTAGTCAATCTAGACATAATGCACCTCACATAAGTGCTTTAATGTTTCAAGATGATTACTTGTTGTTAGCCTCAATTTATTGAGTCGAACAAGGAAGTTCGGTCACTCTAAGATGGAGCTTCGGTCTTTAATTAGTTAATGTTGTAATAGTATAATATCGAGAATCCGGTGCCTCGGGTAGTGAATCTAATATTGTATATGTTTCGGTTTAATCCCAAGAAAACCCAAGCTCGGGTACCCCCCTAAAAAGTTAAATATCCCGCGCGTAAACCTTTAGCGTGACAGGTATATAAGCATTTTCTTACCATAGAAAATAGCTAGTTGTTCAAAATATCAAAAATATCAAAATCTCATTTCTCTCTTATTTTCTCTCCTCCTTTTCTCTCTCTAAAACAACTCACGACCCACCTTTCTCCTTTTCAAGTCCGATTCGATGTCGATTGTAGTAAAGTGAAGAGTTAACGGGATCCCCCTACAATTTCTTCATGGCAAAGAAGTACTGATCACAACAATTGTTCAATCTCAGATCTCGCAACACAACGACAAGAGAAGACCCTGTTGAAAATGTCTCTTCCAGGCCTCGTTCCTCAAGGACAAAAGGCGTCAGATTATGACCATCTGACCCTGTACCCCTAACAAAATTGTTGTCCTATTGCAAAAGTCAGATTTCGTCACCCAACACGGCACACCAAGAATTTCCTCTTCAGAGCATTCCCTTTACTGAAGATTAATTAACAATCCAACACAAGGTCTTGGCTGAGGAAACAACCAATGATCAAGCACCGAATGTGCATCGTTTCACAAGAAGCTGAATATAAAATCAATCCTTTTTATTTCTCACAACGGGTACATGAATTGGTGAGTCGTCCTCCACGTGCAACAGAGATCAATAACCGAACATGTGCATTTATTTCAACCACAACAGAGTCATGATTATCGATGGACCAGAGATCATCCATTAGAAACAAGTACATGGAAATCCAACCATGGCCTAGTATCAAAACAAGACGACAAGCTTCCACAGATCCAGAAAGTGTAATGTTCGCTAGTTGCTCATGGTGAGTAATGTTGAACCGAAGAACATTAAGAGGCAAAGGCTGATTGCTACATGGATCGAAAGCAATGCAAGATGAACTTCATCAGTTCGACAAGACTTAAGAGACTGGGAACATCGTCGACAAACCAATTAGGCAATATGGTTTATTGAAGCAAAAGTGGTTATGGAAGAACAAGAAGATGAAGATCATACAGTATTTCTGCAAACAAAGCACTACTTGTAGCTATAGGATATTGCCAGGAAGCAGGTGTTGGATTTTGAAGAAGTCATTTGCACAGTTGCTCGTCTTGGAAGCAGTTCGTATATTTGTTGCACCACACTAGCAGGCACAAGTCTATTCCTAATCTTATCAGAAGGACGTGAAAAACGGCATTATTCTAAATGGTCCACTGAAGGAGGAGGTTTTATGTTATGCTCATGCCCAAAGGTTCTGTTGATCCAATCATCCAGAAAAAGTCTACCTCTAAGGAAAGCTTGTATGGATTAAAAGCAAGCTCCAAGAGCTGTTACGATGAACCATCAAACTTCCCTAATGTCCAAGGTCCTTTAACTAAAGGTACAATTAGACCCAACATTATTCAAGAATCAAATACAGGGAGGATACTCTTACTGTGCAATTTACGTTGAAAGACAAAAAAATTTGTGGTCGAACAAATCCTAAATAATCAAAAACGATTTATGAAAGAGTAAATGCACATAATTTGAAATGGTCCTTAATGGGGGAGATGAAATTCTTTTTAGACTTTCCGATCCACCAGTCACCCAAAGGGTATTTATCAATCAGGCCAAGTACGCTTTAGAAATTCTAAAGTCATAATATGGGATCAACTGTCACTCCTTTGGTAACAACCATTGGCTACAAAACCAAACTAGATGTTAGACTTGAGTGAGAACCCTTAGACCAATCAGATAATCAATAGTAAAATCGGTCACACGTGTACTACATCTAGTAGACCAACTCAGTGCAAGCAGTATGCAAATTGTGGCACGTTATCAAGCACGACCAACTCAAAAGCACCTCAATGAGTTAAAAGAATCTTTCAATACATAAGGTTACCATTAACCATGGGGACTACTGGTATCCAAAGGATTCTTGCTTTTGAACTAACAAGCATTTACAGACGCTATCATGCCGATGCATTGAAACTCTGAAAAGCACTTCCTGGAGGGATACAGTTCCCTTGGTGATAAGCAAGTAAGATGATGTACAAAGAAACAGAACTGCCCAGCAATGTCCTTCAGCAGAGGGCAGAGTTACGTGGCGTTATCTGCAAGTTGTTGCTCAAGCTAAATTGTGGAATGAGGACACAGCTTCAAGATTATGGCTTCAACTACAACAAAATACCCTTGTATTGCGACTCTCAGTCAACCATAGCAATCTCATGCAACCCCTGTACAACATTCATCGAACAAAGCACATCCCTACCCTCTTCGTGTATCATTTCATAAAGGAACAGGTTTGAAAAAAATGGTATATCTTGAATTATATTCTTGTCAGAACTTGAATACCAATTAGCTGACATGTTTACGAAATCCCCATCCTGAGGATCGGTTTAAAGTAACTTGTCAGAAGGATTGTAGGAGATGTTTACTCCATCGATTGGAGTTCTGACAAATGAGACTTGCTTGATAACATCAACAAACATCAACCATGTACATATTTATTATTGAGAAAAAGTAAAATACAAAAAAATATAATTAAAACTTCAAAAAGAAAAATACACAATCAGAAAATCAAAAATTTCAAAAAGAATCTCTCGACATGTCTCTTGGAATCGATAACATTTACGTGCTTAGAATACGAAACGATGAACATTGACACGGGTGTGTAAATAAGTTCGAGAGAGAGTTGCAAATAGTTTACAAACATGTCATTTCTAAATTTTCTAAATGGCTTATGTGCAAATGTCAGTACATACCACAGGCCGGACTTTTCAAATACAGGAAAGGTTTATAAAACGTATCCTTCCCAATGAGAAAATTAACGGTAACGTTCACTTCTCGTCATTTGAGGCTGTTCTTACAAAACATTCAATTCTTTAGCTCAAGAAAAACAGGAATATGAACGTCATCATTGCGCTTTACCCGTAAAGCGTTTAGAAGCAAGTCCTCTAACATATGGTTTTTTCAAAAAGAATGATCACAATGTTTTCAAGAAATTTCATGTACAATTCAAAAAATCTTTCAAAATTGTGTGTTCAACACTCCATCCCCCACAGTTTTTCAAAAGACAACACTTTCACAATGTCCTATTTTTATAGGGGGGAGTTTTTTCGAAGAAACAAAGTTTTAATGTTCCTTGAAACATCAACAACGACCATACTTAAGTATTCAAAACTTTAAATCCAAATGTTCCAAACCATCATGCTGACCATATTTTCTCCCACAATATTTTCAAGACATATTGAAATCACAAAGTTATTTCAAAAACCTATAGTGTTTATATATAAAATAAAGGGAGGAAAATTATTTAAAATATGATCCTATTCCCGAACTCAATGTGCTGAAGAAAAAGGTTTTTATGGTTCGATCTTATACCCAACAACATCTTAATTTTCACAGACGAATCGTAAGCATAAGGTGGTTAGGTTAGAAATCAATCCTATGATCCAACCAGAACCGGAGGATCTACCCAAGGATAATCCAAAGTTAGAAATAACAGTCCTTAGGTATGATTGGAAATGAATGTATATAGGAATAATGCTGACTAAGATTGAGCTAACACTGGAACAATCACAACAAGGAGCTTAGAATGACGTCCTGGTAAGCAATGAAGGCGATGAGAATGAAAAACGTGAAATGTAATGGATGAAAGGGTCTAAAGAAAGCACCCTCCACACACATTAAGGCAGAAACCCGGTCCGATACATAGCTGCAGAAACACAATTGATTGCTGGACATTGTGAAAACGACACTCAAGTGACCCAGTGGAGCAATGCACAACCATCCTAGCCATTACGGGTTTCTCACAAACAGCAACTTGTCTCATTTGTCCACGGAGATACACACTTTATCTATTGACATCTCTTTCCGAGATTTTAGATATTTGAATAGTGCGCAAAATATGCTCCAGCCTCCGAGTACTAAAACCAAAACGCACTAATCGAGTCTAGAGCCAAGAGATAAATCTAAATCTCGTTAGGACACATTCCATTTCAAACAATTGTTGAACATCATCAAGTTCACAAGCTGTTATCAAGAGTCCTACGCAATATCACAAGTGAATATTTGCTAGAACATCCTAGTGAATATTAATGTAGTTCACAAAGAAGGATGGAAATCCTGCTTGAGCCAGCATCAAACAAGCGTTTGTAGGTGACTTGTCGAGATACAATATAATCAGACTAGTTGACAAGTGGATATACGATTTGGACCAGAAAAATTGAATTTGACGTTTGATAATTTTGATAAAAACATTACACACCTCCGATGTGTTACAAAACTCCTATTAACGAGATAGACTACTCGAATGATTTTCACATCAATTTTCTCGTTTATCACTATTAAACCTGCGGTTCAAACGGTGGTAAACGGCAACCATAATCCATTCCAAATGCTCAATCAACGAAGACATACAATCTAGAAAGCTCAAGACTAAAAGACAAAGACTTCCGCAAACTCTGATTTGAAGCTTTCGAGATAATGCAAAAGTATGAGCATGTTGGTCAAAGACATAAGATCGCAAGATGCAAAGACGATAATAGATAATGGAACAAAGGCTCAAAGTTCAAGATCGCAAAGCATGGAAGGAAACAAGCCTACAACAAATCACAAAGACAAAAGACCAAGAACACTCGATGCTTAAACGACAAAAGCAATCTCACTGATCTCATGAAGGAGTGTCCATCAATGAACTCACTTCGGGGAGATTGTTACCTCAATTTTATTGAGTCAATAAAGGAAGCCGTCCCGGACGTGTTCAGACCTCACTTCGGGGGAATTATTAGCCCTCAATTTATGAGGTCGAACAAGGAAGTTCGGTCACTCTAAGATGGATCTTTTCGGTTCTTTAAATTAGATTCTGGTTGTAATAGGGATAATATCGGGAAATCGGGCTCTGGCGATCGGTAGTGAATCTAATATTGTATATGTTTCGGGTTTAATCCCAGCCAAAACCCGCCCGGGTCCTATTTAATTTCTCCCGCTGTTAACCTTTAGCGGGACGGGGTTATAAAGCTTTTTTCTAACCATAAGAAAAAGCAATTTGTTCAAATATCAAAATACTTATCTAATTCTCCGTCATTTTTCTCTCTCGCCTCTTTCCTCTCTAAAACAACTCAAACCCCCTTCCATCTTTTACTAGTTTCCGATTTCGTGTTTTTGATCTTATATGAAGTGAAGTGTTACCGGGATCCCTACATTGTTCACATGTAAAGCAATTATTTGTCCATATAATCTTGAATGCTCAACGTTTAATGCTTAGAATTATTAACTTTCATTTCCACTATAAAGGCATGTTGTCTTTTTTCTAGCAATTTAGATAAAATATTCTTAGTTTACTAAATGACACATGCCCCAAAATCTGCAAAAATGCTAATATGGTTTTTTACCAATCATGACGATCTACATTAAAAATTATCATGTTTTGTATGCATCATTTAATTATGTACAACCTACACCTATATTAGCTTGATATATGACAATTAACGTTTAAAATCCATAGAGTCTTACACCATTAGTCACTGTTGATTATATTTGACTCGAAGCATGCTTAGATAAACCTATATGCCTATATCTATATGTTTTATAAATCTAGGTATATATTTTCTCACACTAGAATGTGGAAACTAGAAGGGGGGGTTGAATAGTTTTTACCATTTTAAAAATTAAAACTTAGATTGTCGACTTATGTGAATTCAAGAGATATACACAAGTGTATATGATAGCGATGCAATAAATAAATAAACTAACAACAAAATATAAGCAAGTAAAGTTAAGAAAGATCAAACCGATGACATAATGATTTATAGTGGTTCGGCTATGAAGCACAACCTCTCGCCCAAGCTGCACACCCCCAAGTACCACAATTAAGAGTTATCCTTCGACATGTCAACCAGCTCCCTTTAGGCAGAGACAAAACCGCACAACCTCGCTTACACTTTTTCCGGTATTAAGCTAAATACCGAGTTCTACTTCAAGATAGAACTAATCTAACACACTATGTATTTTTGAGGCCTAATAGTAACCTACATACACATATGAAACATACACATAACACAAAAAACAGATGAATGAATATCACAAACGTTAATGACACAACAAAACAAATAACATTGAAAGCATGACGTCCTTCTTAAGTGTTCTTACACTAAAAGAGTGGAATAAGATATCACTTTTTAATGAATTATGTAACAAGTATTATGATCAAAGAATATGCAAAAATAAAATATGTAATAAGAAAAATAAAATTCTGTATAAAACGATTGTTTGAAATGAAGAAGAGTTGGTATTTATAGGCACACCATTTGAATTTCAAATTCTGTCCCAGGGTAAAGAAACGTGAGACCCACGGATCCACCAAATGCACTTCGCGGATCCAAGAGATGGTGGATCCGTGGGTCTCACGTCTTCTTACCCTGGGACAGAATTTGAAATTCAAATGGTTGCCTATAAATACCAACCTCACTCCTTCATTTCAAACAACTCTTTAACAAATATTTTTTCTTATACATATATTATTGTGTGCTAATTCTTTGATCATTGATACTTGTTACATAATTCATTACAAGTGCATCAAACAGTATTCCACTCTTAGTGTAAGGAACCCTAAAGAAGACGTCAAGCTTCAAGTGTTATTAGTTTAGTTGTTGTCGATGACGTTTTTTTGATAATCCAATTCACTTTAACATATTTGTGTTTTATGTGTTATGTGGACAAAATGTGTATGATAGGTTACTATTTAGGCCACAAAATACATAGTGTGTTAGATTGGTTCTATCTTGAAGTAGAACTCGGTATTTAGCTTAATACTAGAAAAAGTGTAAGCGACGTGTACGGTTTTCTCCGCCTAAAGGGAGCTTGTTGACATAGTGAAGATAACTCTTATAAGTTGGTAACTAGGGGAGTGGAGTAGGGCCGAAGAGGTGCTTCAAGCTGAACACTATAAAAAGCATTGTGTCATCGTTTTGATCTTTCTTAACTTACTTCTGCTTATATTTTGTGTTTAGTATATTTATTAATGCAACTCTATCATATTACACTTTGATACTCTTGAATTCACATAAGTCGACAATCTAAGTTTTAATTTTAAAATGGTAAAAACTATTCAACCCCCCCTTCTAGTTTCCACATTCTAGTGTGAGAAAATATATACCTAGATGTATAAGACATATAGATATAGGCATATAGGTTTATCTAAGCATGCTCACACAATATCAACAGACTAAATTGTAAGACATCTATGGCATTTAAACGGTTAATCGGACAGATATCAAGCTAATAAAGTGAAAGGTGTTACAATTAAAATGATGCATACAAACATGATAATTTTAAAGTAATCGTCAAGTAAAACATATGAGCATTTGCCTTTTAGGGGCATGTGTCATTTAGATAAACTACAGAAATATTTTATCTAAATTGCTAGAAAAAGACAAATGCCTTTATAGTGGAAATGAATTTAATATCTAAGCAATTAAACGTTGAGCATCAAGATTATAAGGACATATAATTGCATTACATGTGAACAAAGTGTAGGATCCGAAAACACATGATCCTTCATAGAATCAAACACGAAAATCTGGAACTAGAAAAGAGAAATGGGGTGAGAGTATAGATGAGCGAAAGAGAGAGAGAAATTGAGAGAGAAAAGAGATAAAACATTTTTGATATTATGAACAACTACTATTTCGATGGTAAAGAAAAAGCTTATATACCCCGTCACGCTAAAGGTACGCGCGGGATATTTAACTAGGACCCGGGCTCGGGTTTTGCTTGGGATTAAACCCGAAACATATACAATATTAGATTAACTATCGAGCCCGATTCCCGATATTATACTATTACAACATTAACTAATTAAAGACCGAACGCCCATCTTAAGTATGACACCGAACTTCCCATTGTTCGACTCAATAAAATGAGGCAAATAAATCTCCCCCGAAGTGAGGACTTGAACACGGGAACCGAGCTTCCCTTTATTGACTCAAAAAAATTGAGGAGCTTAACAATCACCCCCGAAGTTGAGTTCATTGATGGACACACCTTCATGAGATCATGAGATTGCTTTTGTCGTTTAAGCTCGAGTGTTTCTTGGTCATTGTCTTTGTTATTTTGTGTAGGCTTGTTCCTTCATGCATTGCAATCTTGACTTTGAGCCTTTTGTCATTAACTTTATCGTCTTTGCCATCTGCGATCTGTAATGTCCTTTGACCAACATGCTCATACTTTGCTATTATCTCGAAAGCTTCAATCAAGTTTGCGGAAGTCTTTGTCCTTTATCTGAGCTTTCTAATTGTATGTCTTCTGTTTGATTGAGCATTTAATGGGAATTAAGGTTGCCCGTTCCCACCGTTTGACCAGCCAGGTTTAACATTAGTGATAAACGAAAAATTGATTTAAAATCAATCGACGTGTCATCTCGTTAAAGAGTTTTTTGATACAACATCGAGAGTGTCATGTTTGTTATCAAAATCATCAACCGTCAATTCATTTACTGGACCAAGATCGATATCCACTTGTCACAAGTTGTTCATATAAATCCGCAAGTCCACCACCAAGAGCCTTGTTTGATGCTGGCTCAAGCAGGATTTCCATCTTCATTTGCATACATTAAAATCACTGCGAATTAGCAAATATCACAATGCTATTTCGTAGGCCTCATGTAACAGCTTGTGAACTTGATGATGTTCAACAATTGTTTGAAATGGAATGTGTCCTAACGAGATTTAGATTTATCTCTTGGCTCTAGACTCGATTAGTGCATTTTGGTTTTAGTACTCGGAGGCTGGAGCATATTGCCACCTATTCAATATCAACGATCTCGGAATGAGATGTCAATAGATAACGTGTGTATCTCCGTGACAAATGAGACAAGTTTCCGTTGAGAGAAACCCGAATGGCTGGGAAGGGTTGTGCATTGCATCACTGGGTCCATGATGTCGTTTTCAATGTCAGCAATCAACTTGTGATTCTGACAGCATATGTATTGACCCGAGGGCTTCTTTCTTTAGACCCTTTATCCATACATTTCTTTTTCATTCTTCAACGCCTTCAATGCTTACCAGGACGTCATTACTAACACCTTGTTGTGATTGTTCCAGTGTTAGCTCAATCTTAGTCGGCATTATTCCCATATACATTCATCTCCAATCATACCTAAGGACTGCTATTTCTAACCTTTTGGATTTATCCCTGGTAGATCCTCCGGTTCTGGTTGGATCATAGGATTGATTCCTAACCTAACCACCTTATGACTTCAGAATCGTCGTGAAATTAAGATGTTGTTGGGTATAAGATCGAACCATAAAACCTTTTCTTCAGCACATGTGATCGAATAGATCAATATTTTATAAATACATTTCTCCCCTTATTTTTATATAAACACTTAGATTTTGAATAACTTGTGATTACATATGTCTTGAAAAATCCTGTGGGAGAAAATATGGTCAGCATGAATGGTTTTTTTGAACATTTTTGATAAAGTTTTTTGAAACATAAGTAAGTGTCTTGTTGAATGTAACCATAGACCATTCAAACCATTGTTTTTTCTGAAAAACTCCCCCTAAAAAATAGACCCAATTGAGAAATTGGATGTCTTGTTTATGAAAACACTTGGGGATGGAGTTGAACACACAAGTTTGAAAGATTATGAATTGTCAACGAGAATCTTGAAATTGTGTTCAACTAATTGAAAAACCATATGTTAGAGTGACTTCTCTTCTAACGCTAAGGGTAAGTCGCACTGAGACGTACACTATCCTTTTTCTTGAGCTTAAAGATATTGAATGTCTTGTAAGAACAGCTCAAGACCGAGAAACGTTAATTTTCTCATTGGAGAGGATTAAGGTTAAAAACCTTCCTTTAAAATTTGAAGATCCGGGTATATGTACTGAATTTTGAACATAGCCATTTAGAAAATTAGAAATGAAATTTTTGAAACTATTTGCAACTCTCTCTCGAACTTTCATTTACACACCCTGTCAAATGTTAAAACGCATTTCAAGCACGTAAATGTTAACGATTTCCAAGAGACATGGCGAGAAGAATCTTTTTGGAAATTTTCTGATTTACTGATTTGTATTTTCTTTTTGAGTTTTATATTTTTGTATTTTACTTTTTCTCAAAAATATGTACATGGTGATGTTTGATGATGATATCAAGCAGTCACAATTTGTCAGAACCTCCAATACCGCTGTGAGTCAAACATCACATATCAATCCTTCTGACAAGATACTTAACCGATCCTCAGGAAGGGCTATTTTTTTTCCGTAAACATGTCAGCTAATTGGTATTCAGTTCTACAAAATATAAACTTCCAATGTATACCATTTTAAACCTGTTCCTTATATGAAAAGAGACCGAGCTTATGGATGTGCTTTTTTCGCAAGAATGTTGTACGGGGTTATGCATGAGATTGCTATGGACTGACTGAGAGTCGCAATACATGGTAATATTGTTGTAGTTGAAGCCATAATCTTTAAGCTGTGTCCTCATCCACATTACTTGAGCACAACTTGCAGATAACGCCACGTACTCTGCCTCTGCTGAAGACATTGCAGTGCAGTTCTGTTTCTTTGACATCCAACTACTAGACTTAAAACACCAAGGAACTGTATCCCTCCAGAAGTGCCTTTTCAGAGTAATCAAGCATCCGCATGATCAGCGCCTGAAAAATGCTGTTAGTTCAAAGCCAGAATCCTTTGGATACCAGAGATCCCATGTAAATGGTACCCATTTATTGTATTTAAAGATACTTTTTAACCTCCTTTGAGGTGCTTTGAGTTGGTCGTGCTTGATAACGTGCACAATAGCAAATACTGTTCACTAAGTCTGGGTCTACTAATGTCAATACACGATGACCCGATTTTACTATATGATAATCAGATTGGTCTAACGGGTACTCCACGTCAGTCTACATCTAGTTTGGGTTTTGTAGCCAATGGTGTACCAATGGAGTGACAATTGTCCATATTATGCTTTTTCAGAATTTCTAAAGCGTACTTGGCCTGATTGATAAAAAGTACCTTTGAGGGGAACTAGGTGGATTCCCCCCCCCAAATCCCCCCCCCTGAAGTCCTAAAAAAATTTCCATCTCCCCCATTAAGGACATTTCAAATCTAATGTGCATTAACTTTTCAAATCGTTTTGAATATTTAGGATTTGTCGACCCAAAAATTATGTCATCAACGTAAATCTGCACAAGTAGAATATCCTCCCCGTATTTTATCTTGAATAAAGTTTGGGTCCAATTGTACCTATTAGTATAGCCATTGGACATTAGGAAGTTGATAGTTCATCGTACCAGGCTCTTGGGCTTGCTTTAATCCATACAAAGCTTTCCATAGAAAGGTAGACTTTTTCTGGATGACGGGAATCAACGAACCCTCCTGCTGAGCAACATAAACCTCCTCCTTCAGTGGACCATTAAGAAAAGCCGTTTTCACGTCCATCTGAATAGATAGGAAAGACTTGTGTGCTGGTGTGCAACAAAAAACCGAACTGCTTCCAAGCGAGGCAAACTGGAGCAAAATGATTCTTCAAAATCACACCTTCTTCCAGACATAAAACCTTTAACCACAAGTCGTGCTTTGTTGCGAAATACAGTCTGATCTTCACCTTTGTTCCTTCCATAACCACTTTAGCTTAATAACCATCATGCAAATGGTTTGTCGACGAGTTCCTCAAACAGACTTTCAGTTGTCGAACTGATTGAAGTTCATCTGCATTGCATCGATCCATGTAGAATCAGCCGCATTGCCTCCTTAATGTTCTTCGGTTCAACAATACTCTCCGTGAGCGCGAACATACACATTTCAGGATCTGTGGCAAGCTGTCGTCTTGTTTGAACTGGCATGGTTGGATTTCCGATGAAACTTGTTTCTAATGGAATGATTCACTGGACCTCGATATAATCATACTTGTGGTTGAAATAAATGCACAATCGAAGATTATCAAAGTTGCTGAGGAAGACTCCCAATATCTTGTACCCGTGAAAAAAAAGGAATTAGATAAATTCAGCATCTTGAAACGATGCATTCGGTGCTTGGATATGACTTTTAACGTTTGCGATCGCAAGTTAAAGATACTTGAATATTTCGGATGAAATATTTAAGTTGTCAAACCTACTTGGAGGAGTGTTAGATATGTATCTAACTTTTCCTTAATGAAAGAGTGGATTATTTGGAAGAAGGCGATATGATAATTAAGGGAATGTGTGGGTGAAAACTCTAGGAGATATAAGACCATTTTACGACTCTTTTGACTTTTTAGATTTGTGACACGGACGCGAAGAAAAATATTCTAGTGTGAGAAAAAATATACCTAGATGCATAAGACATATAGATATAGGCATATAAGTTTATCTAAGCATGCATCGACACAATAATCAACGAGATTAATGTCTAACACTCTATGGCATTTAAACGTCAATTGTCATATATTAATTGTCATACATTTAAGTGTAGGTGTACAATTAACACGTAAGTCATGTAAAATGACGCATACAAAACATGATAATTTTAAATGTAATCGTCATGTAAAACATGTTAGCATTTAGCATTTAGGAGCATGTGTCATTTAGATAAACTAAGAAATATTTTATCTAAATTGCTAGAAAAAGACAAATGCCTTTATAGTGGACATGCATTTAATATCTAAGCAATTAAACGTTGAGCATCAAGATCATGAAGACATATAATTGCATTACATGTGAACAAGTAATCATCTTGAAATATTAAAGCACATATATGAGGTGCATTGTGTCTAGATTGACTAAGGAGAAGCCTAATTTCTACGTGCTTAGTGTGTACTCCTAATGAGATACAAAGTCTATCGATGTAGACTATCATTAGGCATATTTAGGAAGAGCCATTTAATCAAATTAGAGAATGAATATGAGACTATCACTAGTGGTGCTCAATTCAGGCTAAACACGACCATTTTTACGGGTTATACACCGAACCCAACTTCACTCTTGGAAGCAATTCAACCGTTAGGTCAAATTGAATTTCTAGTGCAATAGATTCTCCAGTAGTCATTCTCATGTTAGACAAAATAGAATTCTTATATTTGCCTAATGAAGTGTAGCAAAGATAAAATTTGTATTATCTTTTCATAGAGGGCCTAACATGACTCAACTAACATACTTTAATTCCGGTTCGCATAATCCTAATCAAGATGTGTGGAATTCTAAGATAAGCGTAAGCAAGATGTTTTAATCTTTTGTTCAAGATCTATAGGTTGTTTGGTTTCGATTACATATTGCTTGATTTAATGGATGTCTTATATTTAGTCATCTTACATGTGTAGTTGTCACATGTGATATTTAACGTGTTTGGTTTTTCAAAAGCCAAGAGATGTGCTTATTTGTGACAATGACAAATATGTTATATTGAGAGTGTTTTAAGAATTCTCCATTTCATGTCATGTGAAATGAATCTCATCAATATTATTTATCTTAATTGAGTTTGTGATTCTTTAATGATAAATAATTAAAAAGAGACATATTTTATTTTTTAAACAAATATGCTTTTCTAAAATTATTATTCTTATCAATGTTGTATATTCCATAATTAAATAAGTATTTGAATAAATGTATTTTTACTTGTTTATGCATTGACACATATTGTGATAGGTTATTTTTCAATTCTAATAACTTATATTTTTCAAATTATATGTAGTGTATTTTCTTGTAACACAACCATTTATGTTACGAAGAAAATAAAATGCGATTTATAAAGAGAGAAAGGAGAGGATTTCTAGTGAGAGAAAAACCTTATGTGTGTTATTGATAAAATGAACAACCAACCTCTTTTCATGGCTGGAAAAAGGCTTATATAGTGAGTTACATGCCCTAGAAAATGGGCTATGGTGTGGGCTTATATATGGGTAAAGATCCGGCCCAAAATCATAAGTTATACCTTACATTACATCTACGAGCTATGCTATTCTAGACAATACACGGGGTGATCAAGTCTTTTTCATGAACCTAACAATCTCCCCCTAAGGGAGGTCACCCCTGAACAATACAATATGAATCCTAACATTCTAAGTCTTGAACATTTGACTTCAGCTAGTAATCTTTGATTCTTTATTCTTTGATCTCTTTGTACATTATGTAGTGACTTTTGAGCATAGTTCCTTTGACTTGTGTGATCTTTGAGATTTCTTTAAGATCATCAGCCACAGTAGTGAAGTATTGCCTCCATGTGATGTTGTAACCTTCGAACCGGCATGCTCACACTTTTATGGATCATGATAGCTATTGGATCATGATAGCAAGCATCAGAGTTGCGGAAGCTGTGTAGATCTTTCGGCTATCATGTTGTCTTTGATTAGGAATTTGAAGTGTGAGCATGGGGTAGTGAATTGACATGTCTCTAGCCAGCAGCTTCTACCGTCGGGATTCCTGCACGTATACGTTAGTAATAAACAAACGAAAGTGTCTTTGTTCACTTTCGTTGAATAAGGTTACAAGAACCACGGTTCCCCATTAATCAGTATAAATACTGCCTGTGATCAGGTAAAATTCCGAAGAATCTCTTTGACAGGGTTTCGCAGCTGCGCTAGCCATTCTCAAACTAGAGTGTCTCAAAGTAGACAAAGCACGGAATGAGTGAACCAGTGAATTAAAACCCACTGATTAATGAAAAATTGATTTGAAAATCAGTCGCATGTCATTCAGGAAAGAGTTTTTATGAGACATCGAAAGTTTTATAAGAAAAATCAATTTTCATCAAAAACACTTTTGTTTTGAAAGATATACACAGTCAATGTGCTCGAAAATCAGTTATTGAGCACATCGAAATATTTTAAAAAACTACTCGTCAGTTCACTGCCTGGAACAAGTTTGATTCGTAAAGAATCGTCCCATCGTTGCTTTTCATTTGTCACAAGTTTGATCCTTAAGAGGATCTCACATGTCACCTACTGAAGGATTTCCATCTTCATTATGAGTACTTTCGTATCACTCGGATGTTCTGGCAATACCACAAGGATAATGCGTAGGACTCTTAAAGCATTACTTGTTTTCACATTGTGTGAAGAACAAATATATTCTGAGTTAGTGTCCTAGCGAGATTTGTAGATGATCTCATGGCTCTAGACTCAATAGTGCGCTTTGATTTTAGTGGTTGAAGGCTGGAGCAGACTGCCACCTTAGTAGTCAGGCTGGACAGACGCCACCTTTTCAATATTCACCCCTAACTCGGAGTGAGAGAGACGATAAGAAATGATTGATCTCCATGAGAAATGAAACAAGAATCCTTTGAGGGATCTGATGGCTAGTGGAAGGGGTTGTGAGCGTAATCATTGGTTTCCATGAATACTTGTCTTGTAATGTCAGCAATCCAACCATGTATTCTGACAGCATATTATTGACCCGTTTTTTGCCTAATGTTTAAGGAGGATTCTTTCTTTCACCCTTTAGACTGTAACATTTCTTTTTCTTTCTTCACCCCTTCAGTGCATACCGAGAACTTCATACTAGTACCTTGGTTGGGTATGTTCCAGTACTAGCTCCATCTCAGTCCGCACTATTCCCTTATTCTCACGTTACTCCATCTGTAATCATACCTAAGGACATCTACACTAACTAGTGGATTGTCCCTGGGTAGATCCCTCCGGCTCTGGCGGGATCGTGGGAACGAGTACCTAACCTTATCATCCTTATAACTCCGATAAAGTAATTACAGGGTCGGTCTTTGGTATTTCCACAATTGCCATCATACACCATTCGCTCCCCCTTAATATGTGCATCGATATTCGAAAGAGTTTAGCACATATGGGAGAGCCTACACTTGAGTCCAAAAGATCACATTTTTATCAGATTTTCATATTAAAATCACATTCTCTCCCCCGATCAAAAATTGCAAACCCGTTGAGATTTTAGATCTCAATTGATTTAAGTTAGGAAAATTTGGGAGAAAATGTGTCTGATTTATACTAGTCGATAATGGAACATATTCATGCTCCCCCTCAATTAGTGAGGGACATATTTCGTGTCAGTTATTATGAGTTTGTTCTAATGGTTTTAAAATTTGACACAAACTCAGAAAACCAAATAAACTGATACAAAACACGTCTTAATCACTGCTTTATAATTTACATATTACAACAACATATAGACATATACCCAACAAAAGATGGATCCTGATTGCCGAGATGATGTGATCATTCGGTTTGCTGTAGAAGTCTGTAGTCTCCTTCTCTTATTCGTCCACCAATAAAGCTTTCCAGGTTACGGAAGATCCTCCTTGTCTTAAGCCGTTTTTGAATGGAAAACATGAACTCCTTGCTTCTGCCGACATCTTTCCTTGTCCAAAATCTTATGTTCAAACCCGGATTCATCCTTTTAACCTTGAATTCCTTGACCTGGTAGTCCAATGCCTCATCAATCTGTTGCAGAGTGCCGTCACTGAACTTGTGGATCTCATTGAACCGCATGATCATACTGACCCCAATTTATCCTCTAAAAGTGACGGCTCTTGGAAGTCAAATTACGTGAGTCGTGCTGAACTCAAAACCAGTTTGCATCCCATCATGGTTTAGGTGAGGTTTTTTAGCTAAGTCTGGTAGCTCGTAAATCCTCAATTGGAATTATTCTACTCGTTGTCCTGATAACCAAGTTTTGATCCATAAGTTGACTGTCAGTAGAGAGAATCTTGCTTATCTTTAGGTGGAAGATGGGTTTTCAGATGACCTCAGAAGATTAAATAAGTAGCAGTATTCAAGGGGGGGGGTCCACTCCAGAGTACAAATAAGTTGAAGTCCCTTTCCGCAATAATATATTCGTTAAGATCAGCTCTACAAAGGACGATCGTCTTCATGTAATCGTACCAATATAAGGAGAAAACTTTAATTTTGACAACACTTAAAATGTGCATATGAGTCCGTACAGCTCTGCGGTCACCCTCAGATATGTGTCTGTTAATGTAGAGTCGTTGTCTTTGGAACCACCAGTAAGAAATACCATACATAACATCAATGTCATACTTGCATTCTTCTTCAATCCACATCTGATCGGGTACCATTTGCTTTAAACCAACATCAGGATAACATGTCGCTTTCATCTTCGAGATTAACAACGCAGGTCTGCCACCCTTGCTACCATATCTTAGATACTCCAAATCTTTGTTAAAAAAGAAGTCAGCTTGAATTGTGACTTACCCTGGCTAACCACCTAGTGGTAGTGGTCTGTTGTCATTATACCTGATGATTGCATCGTTTACTTTATCAATGAGTGGTTGATGGAATTCTTCCATTTGGTACTGGAGATGAATCACATTTAGATGGAAGACTTTAACGATTTCAAATGCATGTCCTTCCAGGTCTTTTTGTGTAAGTTTTGTGATCCCTTGCTTTTTACATAACCGGTCCATAAAGATTGCCATGTCACCGGTCTGAGCAAGTAACGAGTTCTCTGGTGGAGGTGCATAGGTGGACGCAAGAGCAGATGCCTAGTTGTTTATTAGGACATGCAGTTCAGATGAGGGAATAGACCAGGAAGGTTCTGGTGTAGCAGGTCTGTCTTCCACAGGAAGTGGCTTCCACCAATCTTGCTTTAAATTCACCTTAGGATATGATCACTCCTGATGTCTTCATCATCAGACGAATGTACCTGTTCATCAGGAGCCAAATCAGCATCCATATGTGGATCTTTAAGAATTAATGAGACAGATGGCTTAAGTCTTGTGTCAGTAGTCGTCCAAACCGTATATTCACTGAGCACTATCTTTAAGAGCTTGAGCACCTGTGCTTTTTTGACTGATCACTCTGTTGTAGGGTGGAATGGAGTGGTAGGAGGGGCAATTGAGATATCTAGAAGTTTCAAAGGGCCTCCAGAAGTTCCATAATGGACCTGCAGTGTGGAGCAGTGGGTGGCTGATAAGGTGGAACCCAGGTAGTGTTCTTGCGAATCATGTCCTTTTTCTCTTTCTTCGGGCTTCAGCCACACAAGTTAGGAGCTGGTCAGAGTGATGGTACGGTCCATTGAATTTCTCCAGAGCTTCGTATGCTTCTTGTGATCTTCATAGCTTTGGTAGGAGTTGGTTTCCCACATGCGAGGGTGAAGAATCTCTTTCATGTCAGCTTTCTGCAAATCACTGAAGCGATCCTGGAGTGGAGCTTGAATAGCCCAGTCAATAGCATCCGTGACAATTTCATCCACTGCTTTGCTCACCTGATGGGGAATGTCAAGATTCTCTGATTTGTACAATCCGAACCCATGTTTGTCCATCCTTTCCTCCAGGGCTAAGTTGGCTTGTACCAGATCCGCCATATGTTGTTCAAGCTCACCGATGCGCTTTATCAAGATGGAATCTGTGGTGCTTTGTTGTGGTTGAGGTGGTAAAGGAAGAGTTGTTATTGACGTTGTTGTTGCTGTTGCGGTTGCGATTGCTGGTAGTGGCCGATGTTCATTAGGAGAATCGGGTCTAGAAATGAGATCAATCACCGGTGATGTCATAGGAGGGATTGCAGACGTGTCTTGATGGATTATGACGGACACCATCGATTCAGCTTCGGTTTTTGTAGTTGTCTTCTCATTTTCTACATCAGAAGGTTTATCATTGAAGAATTGATCGCCAAAGCTGAAGTCTTTAGCAAGGTGTTGTAGAGAAGACAAGGTCCCTGTAGAGCTAGCAGGTTCCTCAAGAATCACCTGTTCTTCAACCGTTAGCTTGAGATTCTCCTGAACCTTAGGGTAGGCAGTTGCAATGAACCCTTCATCCATTTGCTCAGGGTTTTGTTGGGTTGAAGCATTAGTGGCCTCAAAGTCCATGTGTTCAAGGTTTGGTCCAGCATGAACAACATGACTTGGTTGAGGTTGAGAATCTGCAGCATCACCAGGGTTTGATCCAGCCTGGCCTTTGACTTGTTTACCAGGGTTTGGTCCAGCCTGGCCTTCATCTTGAGCTTCAGGATTAATCTCAGGAGATACATCATCATCAGATTCTGTCTCGCTGTCAGTCAGTCCAAGTTCAGCATACAATGAAGAAGATTCTTCATGACCCGAGGGTTCAGTTGGTGCGGGAGTGCGCCTCTGAAAGATAAACTGATCAGCAGGGCTCTTTTTCATTGGAGTCTGAAGGTTGAGTAGAACTTGAGCAGCTTGTTCTTCACCGACTTTCTCTTTCCCCTTTCCCTGTACCTCCGGGAGCGGTTGAAATTTTCCAGATTCAGGTTCCCTGATCACCACCGGTGGGAGTGGACCCTGATGTGCAGCGTGAACATCCTTTAAACTTTCTTCCACTGCCTTTTGCATATCAGCCTCTTCATCACCAAACCTGGGTTCATTCACTGGAACACCTTCATCTACGAACTCATCTACCAACTGAAGAGAGCTCTTTTGCGTTCGCTTCTTTATCACCTTACCAGCTTTAGGTCGTTTGGCTGGAGATGGTGCCTCAGAAGACTCCTTGACCAGTTTACGCTTTTTACTTTGGTCTTTCTTGGAGGGTTCAGTTGTTGCAGGTGTTGGTTTGGGATGACCAAAACTCAAAAGATATGACTGAACGCAGCTGGAGAAAAACACATCACGCAAAACACAGAGCATGTAAAAGCTAAAACGCAGTGACCAATTTTTATTAGAATTATCAAAACGCAAAGGGCAAAACGCAGTGTACACAAAACGCAATACCCAAAACGCAAGGAATATTTTAATAAAAATATACAAAAACGCAAAGGCAAGTCATAATAGACAACAGGTAATCTGGCAAAACGCAATTAGACAAAACGCAAGAATATTTTATTCAAAAATAATCAAAACGCAACAATTTTAAAATTTTGAAAAGGTGGGTCCTACATTTATGCTAATGAGGGTCTTCAAACACAAAACGAAATTGATTGCGTTTTGTCCTACTTTGCACACCATAGCAATCAAAACGCAAGAGCATATTGAAACTCAAAACGCAAAGGCATATATCAGGCAAACCGCAAAGGCATATGTCAGGCAAAACGCAACAAGGGGATTCCACACAAAACGCAATCAAGAAACATAGAGAAAAACGCAACCAAAAACCTTATAGCAAAACGCAATCAAGAACATCTTATCAATAACTTACAAATCAAAACTTCCAATGCATGACAAGCATATGATAAGCGCTATATTATACTTATTAGCCAACTTAACAACCACATGCAATCCTAAACGCATCATTTAATCGCGATTTGACTCAAAAAGTCAAACACAACACGAAAATCACTAGGACCCTTCATTCACTGATTGGGGAAGCAATTAAGACATCTAATAGGCATCACATATGTAATCTAATGCTATCCCAACAAACAAAACTCAATTACAAACACTCACCAGGAATTCGATGATGTGTATGCATGAAAATCTACAAAAATGTGAGTTTTACACAGATTTAGGTCATGTTGAGATAAATAACTAAGCAAACATTACCCAAGCAAGAGAACACACAAATGGCCAAGAATCAAACAAATCGCAAGATGAGTTGCGTTTTTGGGTTGAGAGAGATAAAGGGATAAGGTTTGACTGGATTTTAAGAGTTTTGACCAAGTCAAAACGCAAAAGACCTTTTATACTAGGTTAAACTTTCAGAAATTGGCAGTTTTGGCCCTTTACTTTCTTATTACCTTTCCACTTAAGATATTAGTATTACTAAGGGATTAAATGAGATGCAAAAATGGCAAAAATGGTCCTTTATATTTTATGAGTCTAGGAAACAAATAGAAAATAGCACATAAGACCATATACTTTCATATAAATGACAACTTTGGCCTTTTGAGTTAACACAAGTTTAACTCCCCCTTAAACTGTAACCACGTTAGATACAAAACCTTTCTCAATTATTTATATGATGAATCAAAAGTGCCCGTTAGATATCATAGATTTGAAACCACTCTCCCCCTCAATCAATGACCCATTTTCTAGTTAAAGAGCAGTAGTCGTTGATTGAGAGCCAAATTTTGAGAAAATCAAGTCCGATTAATTTTCAAACAACCTTTTTCCTCCAAGTGAGACACAAATAATTTTCTGAAGAATCATAGACGGAAAATTATTTGGATAAAAAGAAGACTTCTCTTCTGGATCAAGAAATAATGCACTGAAGCGTGCATTAGATCGAGGTTGCATGTATATAAAGTAACCTATGCCCAGGAGAATAGAATCATCCGTTGTTAGGAACATCCTTCTTTTTGGCGACATGCTTTCCTCAATTTGAAAAGCGGGTTGCAGTCTGAAATAACTGCAAGCCATTAAGACATGTTTTGAAAAATTTAAACTTCCGTTCGAGCTTCATTTAAAGACCCGTGTCATTATTGAATGACATTTCTAGGACCATAAATGTTATCGATAAACGGAAGACATGTCTTGAAAAACTATTTTTGGTATTTTCTATTTTCTGATTTTTATGGTTTTTATAGGTTTTATATTTTTTGTATTTTTCTTTTTAGATTTTATATATATACATATTTACATAGGATATAGGAGGACCATCCTTTACTCCTCTTCTCCTTCCTGAAGACGTTTAAGAGTTTCCGGAGACATACTCTTCATACCAAGTCGCGGGAGTAGGAATTCGAACCGCTCTCTTGGTAATGCTTTGGTGAATATATCCGCGAGCTGATAATCCGTCGTCACGAAGTACAATTCAACCACGCCTTTCTCAACTTGCTCTCGAATAAAATGGTGTCGAATGTCAATGTGCTTGGACCGGGAGTGCTGGACATTATTGCAGCAGAGCGCAATGGCACTGCGATTGTCACAATACAAGGGAATCTTATTGAAGACAAAGCCGTAGTCTGTAAGCTGTGATCTCATCCAAAGTATCTGAGCACAACATCCAGACATGGCAATGTATTCAGCCTCTGTTGTTGAGATCGCAGTACTCTTCTGTTTCTTTGAGGACCAGCTGACTAGTTTATCTCCAAGGAACTGAGCACTTCCTGACGTACTTCTTCGTGTGTCTTGACAACCTGCATGGTCCGCATCTGCATAGGCCGTTAGTGCCATAGCAGTGTCTTTCGGATACCAAAGACCCCAATTAATGGTTCCTCTGAGATACCGAAAGACCCGCTTAAGTGCTTCAAGGTGCTTTTTGGTAGGCGAAGCCTGATACCTAGCACACATGCATACAGCGAATACAAGGTCGGGTCTGCTGGCAGTGAGATACATTAGGGAGCCGACCATACTATGAAATCGAGTTTGGTCAACTAGAATCCCTAAGGGGTCCTCATCCAGTTTATTGTTCAATCACCATGGATGTATCATACAGGGTCAACACGAATCATCCCAATTTCTTTAAATACTTTCAAGGAGCAAATTTGATTGTTAATAAAAATGGCATCTGGGATTTAAGAAACTTGTAAGCCTAGAAAAAACGACTTTGTCCCATCATTGGGACATTTGAAATTTGAACTCATCTCATTGGAATAAATATGTCACCGTAAGGGTCGGTCGAGGCAAATATGATATCATCTACATATATTTGAACAAGAAGAATATGTTTGCCTGTTTTCCTAGTAAATAATGTCGGATCAACTGAACCCTTAGAAAATTTATTATCCAGAAGAAATCGTGACAAGGTATTATACCACGCCGGAGGGGCTTGCTTTAAACTGTACAAAGCCTTCTTCAGACGATAAACATGTGTCGGATGATCTGGATCAACTAATCCCTCTGGTTGACTAACATAGACTTCTTCCTTCATACGCATTAAGGAATGTGTTTTGGGACATCCATCTGATAGATGGTCATGTTTTTCTGCGGCATTGGCGATGAAGATTCAAATAGCCTCGATATGTGCAACCGATGCAAATGATTCCTCGAAGTCAATTCTCCTCTTGTCGATATCCATTGGCACCAAACCGAGCCTTGTTTTTTAGAAACATTCACAGTAGCATCAAGTTTAACTTTGTAGAATCCCTCTTGTGTGCAATAATCATGACACAGTCTGGTTGAGGTACTAATTCCTATACTTGAAGTCGATCAAATTCGTGAATCTCTTTTGTTTTCCTTTTTTTTTTTTTTTTTTTTTTTCTTCTTTTATGTTATTTTTCTTTTTCTTTTATTTTTTTTTTTTTTTTTTCTTGCATGCTTGAAACTAGCAATCTTCAGTTTTTGCCGATTTGAAGTTCTTTGGTTTGACTTTTGACAAGACATAAGTTATACAAGCACCACAAGGCATCGGTTGCTAGTTGTTTTCTGGTGGATACTGGTCGAGAGGGATTGCTAATAATATTATCCAGCGGGTGATCTTTGCTCCATTTCCCGAGATGATGAAGTGTTTGAGAGACATAAGGAGATTCGGTTGAACTTAGTTCCAGGATGATGAGCTTCACGGCTAGGTTATGGAGCAAAACGCGTTTATGGAGTGATCATTGTCAATAGGAGCAAAGGATTGCTTCCATGAGAGGTATTAGCTGCAACGCCTTGATGTAAAATTGGAGATTGTAATGCGAAGTTGACGGTGAATGACTGGAGAAGGTGCATCTTGATCAATGGTAGTAGATGAAGGTGTACCAGTTGAGTTGACTAGAACTTGAATTACTGGAGCAGGAGAAACCGGTCTTTCAACACGAGGAGGTTCCAAGTATTCATCGAACATGGCTGGAATAAAAACTCCAGATCTTTATTTATGGGGGGTAATTAGGACCTGCTGGAACCAGATTTAGGTACGAGCCTGAAACTTATCTGTCCATGCGTTAGAAATGTAGGAGCGGGTCTACTGTACTCGAGTTGCACATGAGCCATTGCTCAGTCAGCTCAATCGAATTGCACGTGAATAGGTCCATAATACGTCTGTTCAGGTTCTTTTGTTGTAGGTTTTATACCCTTTCCTGCTAGGGCATAACCAACAAATTTCCATTCATCAGCTGTGGTTTTAATTTTCAAGATCTTCATTGTCATTTGTAGGGTAATCAAAAGAGCACCAAGGATATAAAAAGGTAAGATCGGCTTCTTGTCATGCACCTCAGCTCATATGTGGTTTCAGTGACGAGTGTGAATAAGGGATCGGTTTTGGGTGTAACACGCAGTAGCCACAGCTTCTGCCCATAGAAACATCAGGGCCTTGGAAAAGATCAGCATTGTCCTAGCAGCCTCAACAAGTGTACGGTTCCGTCTTTCGACAACGTCGTTCTGCTGTGGAGTCCTCAGAACTGTCTTTTGATGAAAAATACCGTCACGTTCATAATAATCGGTCAAATCTTTATTGACAAATTCTGTGCCATTATCGGTACGGATGTTTCTAACAGTTTTGTTGAGACCGACTTGTATTTGCTTTAGAAATTTGATGACAACCTCTGGGGTCTCATCTTTCGATCTCAAAAACTTAACCCAAGTAAACCGTGAATAATCATCAACAATAACTAAGATGTATTTCTTCCCATTAATTGTTTGAACTCGCATTGGTCCACATAAATCCATATGAAGGGTATTAAGAACTTCTAAGTTGGTGTTTTCAGTTTTGGGTTTGTGGGTATGTTTTTTGCTCTTTCCTAGTTGACACGCAGAGCAGAGATGATCTTTCTCAAACTTCAATCTAGGTAAGCCTCGAACTAAATCTTTTCTTGCAAGGTCATTGATGGTACCGAAGTTCAAGTGGTTTAAACGCCGATGCCACAACCATGATTTGTTCTTGGAGGCTTTGGACAACAAGCAAATTGGAGAGGACTTCAACATGTCTTCAATCAAGATAGTGTACAAATTAGAACCACGAGAACCTTTAATTAATTCAACACCATCCGTATCTCGAACGTAGCAAGAATGCTTCCTGAAGGCAACTTCTAGATCCGAGTCACAAAATTGACCGACAGAAAACAGATTGTGTCCCAGTCCTTCCACATAGTATACCCTGGAGATCACACTTTCACCAATAACGTAGTCTCCATAACCCATGATAGCACCAAAGTGGTCATTCCTGAATCTAACCGTCCCGATGAACTTTTTTACAAAATTCTTGAGCCGCGAGCGATCCCCTGTCATATGTTTTGAACAGCCTGAGTCCAAATACCAAAGGACGATCTGTACGACCTGCATTTGAAAACAGACGAAGATGGAGAGTTTGGAAAGTTGGATCCCCAATTATGGTTGGGTTCCCTCGGGTTAGCATAAGCAATCGCTGACACTTTGTTAGGTTTAGTGAGCCTAGTTAAAGGGCACTGTTCTCCTAAAGTGAATGTTCTTCCTGTGGGCATCCATTGATAACCTACAGTGGTAAGTATGTTGCCTGTTGGTTTCCATACTTGCTTGACTTGCTTAGGTTTCTAAACTTGCTTAACTTTACGCACAACATTTTTAACAAAGGGGGATGCATTCACAGAGTGCAAATAAGTAACCACACACATATCATGATTTGCAGAAATTAAGCATTTGTTCTTTAATTAATTCAACACCATCCGTATCTCGAACGTAGCAAGAATGCTTCCTGAAGGCAACTTTTAGATCCGAGTCACAAATTGACCGACAGAAAACAGATTGTGTCCTAGTCCTTCTACATAGTATACCCTGGAGATCACACTTTCACCAATAACGTAGTCTTCATAACCCATTATAGCACCAAAGTGGTCATTCCCAAATCTAACCGTCCTGATGAACTTTTTTACGAAATTCTTGAGCCGCGAGCGATCCCCTGTCATATGTTTTAAACAGCCTGAGTCCAAATACCAAAGGACGATCTGTACGACCTGCATTTGAAAACAGACGAAGATGGAGAGTTTGGAAAGTTGGATCCCCAATTGTGGTTGGGTTCCCTCGGGTTAGCATAAGCAATCGCTGACACTTTGTTAGGTTTAGTGAGCCTAGTTAAAGGGCACTGTTCTCCTAAAGTGAATGTTCTTCCTGTGGGCATCCATTGATAACCTACAGTGGTAAGTATGTTGCCTGTTGGTTTCCATACTTGCTTGACTTGCTTAGGTTTCCAAACTTGCTTAACTTTACGCACAACATTTTTAACAGAGGGGGATGCATTCACAGAGTGCAAATAAGTAACCACACACATATCATACTTTGCAGAAATTAAGCATCTTTACATGTTTGGCAAACAGAATGAGAATTCGAATTAATTACAGTACGCTTAGAGCTAATACTAGAATCAACACGATTCATGGTTTTCAGACTAGACTTAATTGTCCTAGGGTGTTCTTCTACTTTCTTCATGTTGACACTCTTAGCCGGCAAGATCCTATTTTTCTTGGTATTGCTCCTAGGCTGTGATCCGCTAGCATCAGTGCAACTGTTTACTCCTGTAGAAGGAGGCACAGGGACATTAGTCTTCTGACAGTTCAGTTGCTTTACAGGTTTGTGGGTGTTACTTTTTGACATTGCACATTGTTCCTCAAAAGTGACTTGCTTTTTCTTAGGTAAAGAGGTAGAAGCATGCTTGTTATCTCGTGTATTTAGGGCTTTTGGACAAGTGCCAATCACATATTCTAACAATTCCTGAGAGTGTTTGGTGTAACGGCAGGCTGATGCAAGTGATCTATCTAATGGTCTTTCAGCCTTAGCTTCCTCTACGATCTCGCGAAGGGTTTCTACACTTTCCTTAAGGTGTTTGAGATAAACTAGATGCACTTCCCTATTGTTCCTATTGAGCATACTTTCCTGGTGCAAGAACTTTTGGTTTTACTTGATCCTTATTGACACATGACAGCTTATTCTGTATTTGGACCTTTAGACTCTCATTTTTAGTTAATAGGGCAGTTGTCTATTCTAGATGCTTAGCACGCGTGGTCTTGATAGAATCATACAATTCCTTGTAATGCTGCTTAATCTTTCCATTTTCTTCCCCAAAAAGCTTATTTTGTTCTTGAAGAACATTGATTTTTTCAGTTAATTGAGTGATTTGAAAGTCTAAGGTCCTGAAATCAAGTGTATGGTCTGCTTCACTACGGGTTTCATTCAATTAAGATATCTGCATTCTCAATTTTTTGATGGCGTTGTCTTTTCCTTGAATTGAGGATTTCATCTTTTCGATTACAAAAACTGAGTCAAAATCACGAACATCTCGAGTGGGTGGAGATGTGTTGTTTCTAAAACTTTCTTTAAGATTTTGATATTTTAACTACAGATTTAAATGATTTACCTCAAGATTGGAAAACCGTTTTATTAACTCATCATGATTATCCTTTTGAATCTTATCACGTAAATTAGAAAGCTCAACTTCAAGTTTCAGACAACGTGCTTTAAGACTGGTGTGGGCATCATGCATTTCAGTAAAACTAGATACATTAAGCTCAGAATTCGTTGCAACATGAAACACATCTTTGAACAAGCAATCAGCAATTAAATTATCATTTGCAATAAGAAGATTTTTTCGCTCAATCTCATCATGCTTCCTATCGACAACGTGTTGGTCAACCTCAACTTTTAACTCTTCAAAAATTTCTTTCATTTCTTTAACTTCTTTTGTTAGAGCCTTTTGAATGCCCTCAAAATATTCTTTAAGTGTTTTGAAAAATGGAATGACCTCGGTGAGATAACATGCCTTGGTTTGTTCAAAACCCCTTTCCCCTTCAGTGAGCCCCGTTGGTGTAATTCTCTTGTTACAGGTTTTTTCAAAGTCCGAAAAGAGTTGTATTAGTGCAAAAATGTTAATTTTTACTTGACTCTTTGTTGGAAGCACCCTTGGGACAAGCGTTGCAGGTGTATTTGGCGGATACACTGTCAACGCTTTGGTTGGTCTTGAGGCAGTGGTCTGCTCTTTGAGAGCTTCTGCTTTCATCTTGATGATGTCTTGAGACCAAAATATTTGCTCAGGGGTCAATTGCTTTTGTGGTGTGAAGGTCGCTAAATAATTCTCTTTCGAGTAATCAGGTGGTGCAATCTTAACCTTATGAGTCACACACTCAGGGTCTTTCATTTTGTCATACATTTTTCTCCTAGTGATTTCAGCTATCTCTAGGGTATCCTCTGTGTTGTGCACTATAGCCGGGACATGATTGTTTTTGACAATTTCATAGCCATTATATAGAGCAGGCTGAACTTGTTTTGCACGGGTGAGGCATAAGGGGTTCTTGTAACCAATAGCTACCTTATTCAGTTCATTATAATAGGGCTTTGGTTTACACAACATGTGAACTGTTTGAAGAGACTGGTCTTGTTTGTATAATCTATCCTCGACCTTTTCTTTTAAAGCTTTCATGTCCAAAAATTCTTCAAGGTATTTATTTTCTTTCTGTTTAAAATCTTTTTTCAACGACGTAACTTCTTCTACCATTGACTTGTTATGGTTGATGGTAGAAGCAAGTTGCAATTTTACAGAATGAAGTTCCTTTTTCAAATTTTCTTCCTTAATGTTACGGTCAGTGATAACTATTCTTAATTGTTCATCAATCTTTTGTTCTCTTTCCGTTAATTCAAACCTGGCCCGTCTTTTATACAGTTCAACTTGTTCCTTATAAGTTTCAAGTTCAGCAGTTAGTGAATTATCAACTACTATGTTCCGTGTTGTTTTAGAGACAGACTGGGCATGAGGTTCACACATATCATTATATATCATCATGTATGCATCATGTGTAACAGAAGATACATTGCTTTGTACAACTGGCACTGCGTTATCCTTTACATACTGATCATACGGAATCATATTACTATTACTCGTATAATCGGCATGTGAGTCAACAACGTAGTTTGGTTGTACATCGTCATGCATCTCGTGTTCTTCATGATGTTCACAAACAGCATCCTGATAGTGATCATGGTCGTGTACCTCAGATAGAATGTCCAAATCATACGACGGACCGGCTTCATCATAAACAGGATCTGCAGATGATAGATTAGCCATGAACATAGTTTGTGCCGTAGGTGCCTCATCAACATCAGAATCAAAAGCATCACAGTCATCAGCTTGAAACACATTATCCACATTGAGTGCTAAATCCTGAATAGGTTGCTCATCCACATCTTCATCAACAGCGTTGTCTTGTCCACCTGTAAGAAATAGTAACTGTTCTTTATCCAATGCCACTCCATTCTCCTGAGCTTGCATCAATAACATCTTGTCTTTGAAGTATTCGGAGTTCTGTGATCGCTTAGGTTGAGTGCAGTTCCTTGCTATGTGGCCTATACCGTTGCAGTTGTAGCACTTTGGATGCCTTGCTTGACCTGGATTAGCATTCCCGACTCTGTTTAGAGCTCCCCCACAACCAGCCGTACCTGCACCCCGTGCATTGTTACCCTGTCCTCTATTCTGTCGACCCTGAACATTTTGAACCACAACACTGCCGTCTTGAACTGTGGCTTGGTTCCTAGGATTTGATGAAGTTCTGAGTTGATTGTTTGTTTGAGTAAGGTATGTTTTGTATGATTGGGTGAGAAGAGCAAGTGTGTTAGTTAAATTCTCAATTAAGTTGTCCGTTGGAGAGAGTTCCGAATCAAGTTGAGAGTTGTCAGCAAAGTGTGGTGGAACATATGTGGACGATAGATTTGTGAATGATTGTAAATTGTACTGCTGAGGTGCCACATTGGACATCAAGGCGAGAGGATCAACTATGTGTTGAGTGAATCGGTCTAACATCATTTTGTTCTCATTGGCATGTGCCTCGTGCTGCTTTAGATAAGCATACAGTTGATCATAGTTGGAGTCCCTCAAGCCTCTGTTGAGTTTCACTGCAGTTACAAATCTACCCCATTCCGGCAACATGTTATTAACAAACTTAGAATTCAACTGCATTCTGGACATGGTCATCTTGATGTTACGCATGTCGTTGATGAGTTTGGCAAACCGGACATAGTAATCATGAATAGTCTCTCCTTTGTGCTGACGAAAGTGTTCGAAGTCATCATACAGCTGTGATTCACGGTCTTCTTTTGTTAATTTCAAACCTTCCAGGAGCATCTTCACATTGTCCCATATGTCCTTTGCATCAGTGTAATGATTGATAAGAGAGTAGATATCTTTTGGCAACCCTTGAAGTAGGATGTTTGTTGCCCGAATGTCAGCATTGTACCTATCCTTATCTTCAGGTGACAGGTCAGAATAGACACGAGGTCGTTCTAGACCTAGATGTAGGGCACCTTCATCTCCTTCTGCAAGAGTTTCCCTAAATGTTCCCAACTGAAGGTCTTAATCAATTGGACTTCAAGATGTTTACCATTCTCTTTAACTCCCGAAAATACAGTGAATACGTTGTTGCCATGATGCAAAGTCAGTCCTATCAAGCATAGGTGGTCGGGTATCGGAACCGGCACATTGGATGTCTTCCGAAAGATTAGCCATTTTAATTGATTGTGAAATGATTAATTTGATCGAACAATGATTAGTGATTGTATGTTAAAAGTGATGATTGTTTGTTGGATTAGGTGATATGTTGTTTAATTGTGATTTGGTTTGGTTGAAATGAGTTAACGTAATGAAGAAAATTTTTGCCAGAGTTTCTTTCTACCAAAACGCAATGAAGGTCTTCAAAAGTAGACAAAACGCAGGAAGTCTTGAGACAAAACGCAATCAAGTCTTGAGACAAAACGCAATCCAATCTTGAGACAAAACGCAATCCAATCTTGAGACAAAACGCAATCCAATCTTGAGACAAAACGCAATCCAATCTTGAGACAAAACGCAATCAAGTTTTGAAATAGGCAGAGTCTCTCTTAGGCAAAATGCAAGAAAGGTCTTCAATTAGTCAAAACGCAGAACCAAAACGCAACCTTTGATAAACCAAAACGCAGGAAGCAAAACGCAGGAGACAAAACGCAGCTCCTAATAAGACAAAACACAGTACAGTTGTCCTTCACAAAATGACAAAACGCAGTATCCTTTTCTGACAAAACGCAAAAGGCAAAACGCAACCAAGAATATGCCAGTGAGACAAAACGCAGTCAAGAAAATACGAACTTTTTCACCTAAAACACCTAAAAATCACCCTTTTGAACGTTTTTGCTTGGTTTCTTTTGCACAACTTGATCCTAGAAGGCTATAACAACTATAAAAACACTAACTTTAATATCACAAACGTGAGAATCAAAGAGTGTCAAGAATAAGACCATAAACCTTCAAAAATTAAACTTTTGATCTAAACTAACCAAGAAAACGCACACACAATCTAGCTAATCATACCATGAGCTCTGATACCAATTGTAGGATATTGGATATCATAACACAATCAATGATCTAGGGGATGACCTACTTTGTAGAGAGAGAAAGTGAGTTCTAGTGAGAGAAACTACACCTTATGTGTGTGTATTATGAAATGATCAACCAACCCCTTCCATTGGCTGGAAAGGGGTATAAATACATAAGTTTTGTGCCCCTAAGTGGGCTATGGAGTGGGCTAACATATGGGTAAAGACTCGGCCCAACACCATAAGTCATACGATAATTAAACGATTAATATTAAGGCTACGAGCTAACCTATGCTAGACATTACACGGGGTGACCGAGTCTTTTACATGGATTTTCATAATCCTAACACTCATATTTCTTTGTCCTGGTCATACCATTTTCTTCAATCGTAGGCCAAATAAGTGGACCATTTTTGACTGATCCGAGTATCATTCTACCATGCTCTCTGTTTTCCATGTACAGTTCCATTCTACTTTGCCATGAGTCATACAGGTCTTTGTCCAACATTGGTGGACGATTGTCACCACTAGAAAGTATCATGAATTCAACAAGAGTAGTCATTGTTACTTAGGTTTGTAAAAAGATTACTTGTTGATCGAACAGTGATAAGAAGTAATTGTGTTAAAGTGAAGTCCTTAGGTCTTGAGTTTACACGGGATTTTATAATTCTTGATGAAACCGAGAAAATAAGTAAATATTTCACGGGATTATACACACCATAGAAAAAACCGTATAAATATTTTAGGCAAAGTGGTATAAATCGGTTAAGCTTATACGTATAAATCGGTTACCCTCGCCAAACGTATAAATCGGTTAGTTCAACTACGTATAAATCGCCCAAGCTTTATAAGATGTAAAATCGCTCAAGGTAATTGCAACGTATAAATCGCCCAAGTCAAAAGCGTATAAATCGGTTGAGTCAAGCAACGTATAAATCGCCCAAGCCAAAAGCGTATAAATCGCTTAAGCTTAAATCTGTGTATAAATCGGTTGAACCCAAACTGCGTATAAATCGCCCAAGCTTAAGACTGTGTATAAATCGGTTAGGCAAAAGAACACGTATAAATCGGTTAAGCTTGAACATATAAATCGGTTAAGCCTAAACTGCGTATAAATCGCCTGAACCCAAATACGTATAAATCGGTTGACTGAACGTATAAATCGCCTAGACCAAAATTCAAAACCTTAAAAGACACACTTTTGACGTTTTTTCTTAGATTTTCTTGTACAACTTTCTAAGCCTAAAAGAACCTTAAAATTTTAAACTTTAAGGTTTTTAAGACAAAAAATTTTAAAATCAAGATTTGTACTTTAAAAACTTTCAAACCAATTTTTTTTTGCACAAAATGATATTTTTCTTGGATCTTTGCTTGTACACCTTGTATAACTAAGATACTAGAGCCCTTATACAAAAGTATAAAGATCTTTTGGTGTGTAACAAGAATTCGAACCCCAAAAAATATAAAATGACGAGAAGAAACTAAGAACAAAAACGCACACAAGAACAAGATTATCACCCCATGGCTCTTGATACAAATTGAAGAATATTAGTAATCCTTGAACAAACACACAAAAAACTAGAGAGAGAAAGGTTGGAAGAAAGATTCTAGTGAGAGAAAGTGAAAGAGAGTAAAATTAGATTATGTGTGAAAAATGAATCAACCAACACACTTTCTATAACATGGAAAGAGTTTATATACTTAGTAGGCCGGATGGGCTTTTAGGTGTCATGGCTTTTCCATGGGCCTTTAGCTTATTTAGCTAACTTAGTTTCCAAATATTATTATACGAGCTATCTAACGATATAATAAAAGTGGTCGATGCTTTGATATATTAGCGTGTTACTTTGGTTAAACTATTTACTTTTTTTTCACTCTTTAATCATTTATAGCGTGTTACTTTGGTTAAACTATTTACTTTTTTTCACTCTTTAATCATTTATGTTTTGTGCAAAAAAAAAGTTTTTTTTATCATGTAATGTTTTAAGAGAATACTTTGGTTTATTATTTGGTAAGATACTTTGGTTTATCTTAGTCCGGGATACTTTAGTTTATCTCGTAATTTGTGTTTGGTGATTTGTGCTAAGGTCACAAATAAACATAATCGTGATTTGAGTTGATGATTTGTGCTAAGGTCACAAATCCACACAATCTTATATTGTTGTTCGTGCTTCGGTCACGAGCCGGTTCGTTTTTTTATTACGTTAATGTTTTTATTATGTTAATGTTTTGTTTTTGTTTTCTAAGTTTACTACTCCAGTCCGAGCTTTCGCGATTTCGCCGCTCGGACTGCGGTGGAGTATTAGATGGATTATGCCCAAACCCGACTTGTGGGTTAGGTCTATTAGGGCTAGGGTTATACATTTATACTCTATAAATAGTGATGAATAATAAAGTTATACCTACAATGTTTTTTTTTTATCATTTAACATTCATCTAACTATGAGTTTCAGCTTAATTTACAAAGTGAATGATTATGTGAGTGATTGGTTATGTATTTGTACAATGCGTGGATCTGAAAGTAGGTATTGTAACTATATTGATCGGGTTGACCTTAGCCTAAATGATGAAATGTATAAGGAAAATTATGATCTTCATTTGATTGTTGATGGTATTAAAGAGAAAGGGCTAACCAACTGGGCTAGCTTAGTTGGCCATCAACAGTGACTTTTGGGAGGTTGTTACCATATGTGAGAGGTCTCACGTTCGAGTCTCTTCATAGAGGTTTTCCTTCAAGGTGTGAATCTGTGGGGTTATACCCATAGATGCGTCGATTCAAGGCTGACAGGGACTACCTTCTGGGTATGCACTGTAAAATCGAATCACTAATTATTATTCGAAGCTGGCGGAGACTACCTTGTGAGTAAGTATTGTAGAATCGAATAACTAACCTAGTATCGTACTAACTCGTCGTTCTAAAAAAAATTAAAAAGAAAGGGTAGGATGAAGAAGTTGAAATATTGAAGAAAGAAATGAGAAACTATAAAATGAGATTTTTAGTGATTTGGTGTATGTGGTGGTAGACGGTAGTCTTGATTAGCACTATATTAGTCATATTGTAAAAGATTAAAAGTTGTTGCGTGAAAAACTTGTATCTCAAACTTCTATGGCATTACCAAAGTTGTTGAATGAAAAATGTAAACTTTTAGGACATTTTCTCATAAGAATTGTTAACCACGCATCATTTTAAACAAAGTTGCTCGAAAGTCATCTAAATGGCAATGCATAACGCATAAGTTAGGCTGAGTGGCCTACATGTACAAAAGTGGAAATTAGAACCCTTTGAACACAGGCTTACATTACCTATGCGAAATGATTAGGAGGTTTAAGAGTTAAGAATGTGACTACTTATGTGCCTAAATAGATGTGTCACTAAATTATTGTTTGTGAAAAAATGAGTCCTCTTATTGTATCGAACAAAATGCTAAGAGGGTAGGGAGTCGTTGGCTGTTATGGTGGTGCCAAGCTATGGTGCGAGAATTGCCGATGGCGCACCACTCCGTGGTTCGCGCCATTGCTTCTGGCGCCGTGGCTAACAGCCCACGCCAAATTTTTTTTTTTTTTTTTTTTTTTGTGTGTGTTCATGTGTGTGTGTTTGTGTTTTTGTGTTTGTGTTTTGTGTTTGTGATGTATATTTTTTTTTTGCAGGTGGAAGAAAAGCATGGGGAAGAAGAAGACTAAAAGTATATTTTTTTTTTCTTTTAATTTTTTAAAACATTTTAAAAAAAATCTTATTCTATTTATAAGTTTAAAAAAAATCTTATATTCTCGTAATGAAAAAAAATTATTTTATATAATGTATGTTTTATTTAAATTTTTTATTTTAAAAAAAATTAAAAAAAAAATAATAAAAAAATGCTATGGCACCAGAATTCTGAGTGCCAAACCACTCCCACTGAATTCTGGTGTCATGGCATTTCTGGTGCCAAACTCCATTTTGCTGACGTGGCACCACTTTTGGAGTTTGGCACCAAGAGTTTGGCACCACGACTCCCTGTGCTCTAACAAAGTGGAGGGCGCGTTTAGTTAGAGAAAAAATTTCTTAGTTTTGTGTTTTCAGATTTGCAAAAAAAGGAGGGGATTTGATTTTTCACAAAACATAGAAAACGCGTTCACATATTCATGACCTTAAACAAACAAAAAAAACCCTTTAGTCTTTAATATCTCATCAACCTTGAGTTTAACCGTACCACCAAGATTAGTCTTTAATATCTCATGCACCATAGTCGCTTAATTTCTCATAATGCTTTTTTATTGATTGTTCACATTCGTACAAGGCAAAAGTTTTTGCTCTTGAGGCTTATTAGTTGTTATACTACACTTGTACTAATTCATAAAACCAACTTGTGATTGGCTAACTAGCGAGATTGACATTCACAGTTGCTCATCTCAATGGATTTGATAAAATTAGATGGTGTTGTTTCGGGTACCCTAGTGATTAATTAGTGGCATTATATAGTACCAAGCACCACTTTTCATTATAATTGTCTTTACTTACCTCTTAATACATTCAACCAAACACCCCCTCAATCTTTAGATAAAGATAAGATAAGATGATTCAAGGTACAAGAGACATCTTATGTTGTGTTTGACGCAGGGGCGGAGCCAGAAAAAATTGCAAGGGGGGACAATTTTTTTTTATTTTATGTTATATTGAGATTAGAATTAAAATAAAATGAGGTGTGGTTGGCAAACGTAAGCATGTCTAATTCGAATAATTAAATGGGAAAATAGATGAGGTATTACCAGAGGAGAACGAGTATTTGACTCAGATGTATACCGTTTTATGTGAGACGCCATTTTCAAATTTAATGCTAGTATGCTACATCAATTGTGCCAATGACTATACTATATTCAAGTAAAATGTTATGCACCAATTATACTCTTACACATTTTAAAAACTAAACGTCGTCGTTTTTTACCCAAAATCACTATTCATTTAAGCACTGTAGCACTGTAGCTACAGTGCTGGGCAAAAAAACCCAAAAAAAATTAGCCTAAAAATTTGGGCCGGCCCAATTAGTTTTTTTTTTTTTTTTTTTAAATTGTTGGCGCAAAATAAGGAAGAAAAAAAGGTTACAAAAATACCGACGCATTCAGATAAAAAAATATCCGCGGTAACATTTCCGAATTGACTTAAACAGGCCCAAAATTTTGGGCCGACCCAATTAGTTTTTTTTTTTTTTTTTTAAAAAAAAAATTTGACGGCACAAAATAGGGAGGAAAAAATGTTACAAAAGTACCGACGCATTCAGATAAAAAAATATCCGCGATAACATTTCCGAATTGACTATACTTAAAAAATAAACCCGCACTATTAAATATGAAGGCCAAAAAAAGCCCAAAAAATTTAGCCCAAAAATTTGGGCCGGCCCAATTAGTTTTTTTTTTTTTTTAAATTGTTGGCGCAAAATAGGGAGGAAAAAAAATGTTACAAAAGTACCGACGCATTCAGATAAAAAAATATCCGCGGTAACATTTCCGAATTGACTTAAACAGGCCCAAAAATTTGGGCCGGCCCAATTATAAAAAAATACTCGCGGTAACATTTCCGAATTGACTATACTGAAAAAGTAAACCCGCACTATTAAATATGAGACCGACAAAATAAACTCGCACAAAATTAAAGGAAAAAAAAAGAATTAATGACACGCAACAACGCGCGAAAAATTAGCGCCCCGCAGTAACGTGCAGGAAAAAATAAACTTACACTATTAAACATAAAAAAACGCGCGAAAAAACAAATAAAAATAAATAAATAACACATTTCACAAGTAAAACTACGTCGTTTTGGCTCTGCTACAGTGCTTAAAATGAACAGTGCTACAGTAGCGCTACAGTACCCCGGCCCAATAGGCTCTGTAACTGTTCATCGGCCAAAAAAAAAAACTTTATTATTCCCCTTCTCTTTTTTGGCCAAAAATAAGAAATTTTTTTTTTACAAGAAATATTCTCATCTTTAACTATTTACGACTTTCTATTGGTCTGGGAAAAAAAATAAAACACGCGATTGTCATTTTATATAAAAACAAAAACAAACTATTAAACATGAGACCGAAAAAATAAACCCAAAAAAAAAATTAATGCCCCACAACAACGCGCAAAAAATTAACGCCCGCAGCAACGCGCGGTTAATCTTGCTTGTTATGATATCAATTAAAATACTTTAAAATAAGATTACAGAACAACTAATATACTTATGTAAAAGTCTTGAAAACAAAATATAGTTGGAGATTTAATATTCTTGCAAATAAAATAACATTAAAAAGTGGATAAATGAAAAAAAGGCCAATGATCTGAAGTTGTCACGTTTCTTTTTTGTAAGCTATCAACTTTTAATTTTTTTTTTGTGTGCCAAAACTTTTGCTAATCTTCCTATTGTAACCATGATTAGCAAAAAAATCTGACGTAGCAAAATTTTAATCAAATTTTACCGTTATACTCTTTTTGCCAATGTCATATGTGACCCCTATACTTTATTTTTTACAAAAATCAAAATACCACCACCACCTAATCACTGGTATCACAACCATACACACCACCATTGGCGAATCTGGTGATGGTATTTTAACGGTTGACGACGACGGTGGTTTTGAGGTGCCGGAGACGATGGTATTGTCACAGTGTGAAGCAACTAATTGGTGATAGTAATATGGATGGTTGAAAATTGATGAAAATGGAGTGGTGGGTATTGGATCTATGGTGATAGTGGTGATTGCTAAAGTTTTTTTTGTTTATGCTAAAGATTTTTTGTTATGTTATTGTTTTAAGGGTGGTTGGAGGTGTCTGTGGAGATGATGGTAGAGGTGGATCCGGTGGCAGTGAGCAGCCGGTTGGAGGTGTCCGATGACAGTGGCGGTTGCTAAAGACTTTTTTTATTCTAAAGATAAATAATGGTTTGGAGCTTTTGATTTGCTGATGGTGACAATGGATAGAATTTTAAAGCTTGGTTGAATTTTGTTTTGGCTTTTATAATGCATTTGGGTTTTATTTTTCTTATGATGCATTTGGGTGAAGATGAAGATGATAGTGTTTGTTGATGATGGATGAAAGATAGTGTTACGTGTCCATGCTCATGCATTGAGTAGTAGTAAGGAGTCTATTTTAATTAAGGAGTCTATTTTAATTGTTGCTTTTGTTTCTCTTTTTCTAGTAAGTTAGGTTGTGCTAGAAGAGAAATGCTAGAGCCACAAACAAACTTCCACAAAAAGTTTTACAAAATGATTTGTCATGTAATTTGTGGATACATGTAAGAGAAAGAATTCAAAAGTAACTTTGAGAAGACTACTAGTTACATGACAAATCATTTTGTAAACTTTTTGTGGAAGTTTGTTTGTGGTTCTAGCATTCCTCGTGCTAGAATAAAGGAGAGTGGGATGCCCATGTTTCCATGTTTCATGTTTTCTTCATTTTAGGAACGTGTCTTGTTTCTCTTTAAAAGGGAGAGGTTTTATGTTTGGAAATATACAGAAAATTGCTCCAAAACTTCTCTCTATTCTATCTTACTTCTTTCTCATTTTCTTTGCCATTGTCATCACTATCGACCCACATCAGATAGAAGATGAGTGAGGAAGATTAAGTATAAGAGAAAAATCAGAGGTATCATGGTGAAGATAGGTGGAGAAGATAGAATCACTCTTCTTTTATTCTTGGATCTATATTTTGAGAAACTTGATTACCATTTATGATAGGGCTTTTGGTTTTGTTTATGGGAATATGATCCGTTATGTTAGTTGCATTGATCTCTAGTGCAGCAATTGGAGGTCAACAGATAGAGGTCTATAAGCAGAATAAAGAGGAAGAAGCTGAAAATGCCAAAAAGGAAGAAGATGAGCTTTTCAAAGTCCTAAAGCAGGAAGCTTTATAGTTGTTATGAATAATTGTTATGAAAATAAAGGGGTAAAGGGGGTGATTTTGTAAAAAAAATAAGTTAAAGGGTTAAAGGGGAACATCGATAACGGACGATTTTGTATTAAATTTTGCCACATCAGATTTTTGCCATCCTTGGAACTCGTTGATGGCAGTTATGGTTCAAATGACCACACTTCGTGTTAGTTATGCTTGGGTGGTTCAACAGGATTATACGTTGGTTGGAATTGTGACGTTATATATTGAGGCAGTTTCGAAGTATGGCAGGTAGTCATTAGATTACATCAATAAGATCGATTTAGTAACGAAGATTTTTAGTAGCTTTGTAAGATTAATATGTATTGTTTAGATTACATCAATAAGATTGATTTAGTAACGAAGATTTTTAGTAGCTTTGTAAGATTAATATGTATTGTTGTAGACTTATATATAGAACATAAGTTTTATTGTTTGTATGCAATCTTTGTAACATTTCTTGTAAAATTAACTTTTGAAATACTTCAATTATGTATTTCAAAGTCTCCCAATATTAAGGGATGGAGACTTGTGCTTTGTATTGGTTAACAAATTTAAATTGTTATATAGTTGGTTACTCTATATTGTTGGAAACTATTTTATTTATTTATTTGTTCATTTATTTCTTAGAATATGGTTTTGGACCACTGATGATTCGATATTTGGTATTGTTTCGTTATCAATCTTTACTTTGTCTAATGTGTTTATTTCTATAAAAAAAAATCAATCCTAGGAAGATTTATAAGAATGTTTTGTAAGATGAATTAACATTTTCGTTACCAATAATAACGTCTCAAACCCTATATTTTTTGGATTGTTTGCATTTTCCTCTATACTTTCTAGCATCACATTATCAACCCACAACAAAATTCATACTTGTATTTGGAACTTGCACATAGGGGTAGGGGCAAGCAAAACGGACCAAAATATATTTTGCATCCTTGACCTTTAATATATTTATGTGTGTTATATAATACAGTACTTGATGAAAATTATACAAATAAAAATATATTTAAAACTCCATTATTCATATATTTTACATCAAGTATTATATAACAAAAAAAAATAGTTAAGGTTAAAATTAAACTAGTTTGACTCCCAAAAGGCAAACTAGATATTTATTTTGAGATGAAAGTAGTATTAAATAGCGTGAGATTTGTGTATGGAAGGTTTTTTGGTAATCATAGTTGTGACCTTTAACCGAATAATACATGAAGTTTATACCTACTACCACTGATATTCAAACAAGATAAAATCTACCTTTTTCAGAAAACCGACGTGATCATTTCACAATTGTTTGCACTTAGTAAAAGTTGAACTTGAGATCTTACAAATTTAAATCGATAGTCACAACAAAGAGTTATGCTATATATTTATATCTTAAATAATCAAACTATCCCATGAAATTGATATGTCTACTTTAACTATGGTATTGAAAATCGGACCGATCGGTTTGACCGGTTTTTATAAGCCGGATGAGCCGCTTCGAGTTGAGTCGCTAAAAACCGGTCAAACGGGAACCGAAAATGTCTTGTCGGATACCTGTAACTTTGCAAGAAAAGATGACGTTGGTTGGAATCTAGTCAAATCTTATCGGAAACTTGAAAATTTTGTAAGAAATTCAGTGCGTGTAAATAAAAATCACACATATATTAACAAAAACATACATATATCGCCGTAATTTGCCGTAATTTTCTCAGATCTCGCCGAAACCCCTCGGCAGTCAAACCGTAGGTTCAACTGAGAATCATTTGCTCATCCAGTTTGACGATCTGTCCGATTTTAAACACCTTGATTTCAACTTGGATCCGTAACTAATTAGATTAAACTCAAGCTTTTTTTATACTCTCTTCATTGCAACAATCCCTTTGAAAGTAGAATGGCAATTTTAATTGCTTCAAATTTATACTGTCGTGTGGGTTTTTTCATGGTGTTTACTTTGATAAGCAAGGTTGGGTGTAATAAGGAGATTATTCACCACCGCCATTTTAGCTGTCTCACTTTACAATTGTTGATATAAAAGTTAGGTCGGGTCTTGTTAGGTCCGAATAGGCAGCTATTCGGATATGTAACACCTTGTTCTTGTACCAAGTGAACTTGTTTGGAGGACCCTGCACAAGGAATAAAGCACCGTTAATCTTATCGTGAGAGCGGATCCCACGATTGGACTCCGGCGTGAGAGTAAGTATATGGTTTTTGGGAGTAATTGAGCGTAAGTAGGGTTTTAACTTGTAGAAGATACCTGCATTGATGACGATCGTGTTCCTTTTATAGGCTAAATAACCTTTAGGGTTTCCAAGACTAAGTTTTAGGGAGTTGGCATTATCCTAGCTGGTTTAAATAAGTAAAGCATATCTCTTATTTAGTTAGGTTATCTTTAGGAATATCTTGTGAAGATACCGCGGCCGCGGACAGCGGATTGGCGGCCGCGACCCTGATATATGTGTCGGAGGCCTATTATCAGCTACCAAGCCCATAATAGTATGAGTGGACCGGGCCAGTACATACTATACGTCATCATGTCCCCCCAGTCTAGGAAGTGTGGCCGTGGTCGGGACCACGGTCACGGTTCCTAGACTACAAATACCGCGGTCCTTGCCAGAAACACGTAACCTCCAAAAACGCATGCTGATCCCTATAGCGTAATAATAGTACCCGTGGATCGAGAAACGGAGAAAACGGCTGGATGATGGGACATGTGGGCCCAGCAACTGGTTCGTCTGCCTCGCAATCATAGCCATCCAAAAAGTAAGTGGGGGACACATGTCAATCATCCAACCAGGCGCATCTGTCGAGGACATACTATAAATAGGGCAAGCAACCACTGTGCAAGTTTACCCAGTTTTCAAATCAAACCGCCATTTTCACGCACGCCGTCGCACAAACATTTAATTCCACTGAATTCCTCAATCACAGGTTAGTACACCATGCCATTTATAAAAACTTAATAAAAATGGGTAGGGATACCATACAATTAGAAGGCGCCGTCTCAACCATCTCTGGAGAGTATCTGCTCGAGTTTACTTTGGAGTATGGTATTCCAAAGAACTTGCATCCGGAGGTGCCTGGCCTAGGGGAAACCATCGTGGATTTTCCGGAGGGCAAAGTCGGTGTTTACACCAGATTCTTTATATTTGCAAACTACCGCATCCCTCTTTCACAATTCCTCTTTGACATACTCGGACACTACAAAATTCATCTCTCACGACTGTCAGTGATAGGCGCGGCCAAAGTTAACAACTTTGAAATCAACTGCCGTGTCCACAACATAATTCCCACACTAAACCTATTCCGAGTATTCTACATCCCTTCCTTTAATTCGGGATGGATGTCGTTTAGCAAACGGCCAGGGAGGAACACCTTGCAATGCTACACAAAGCCCCTCGACTCCTTGAAGAATTGGAACAATCGCTTCTTCTAGATAGACGAGAGGATATTCCCTACCGTTGTGGATTGACATGCAAGCGCCCCAAGGGATGGGATGCCTATTGTGGGTTCCTATTCCGCAGCAGACGTAACATTGCTGAATACGCACCGTGCTCCCTTCTAAAGATTACCAGAAAACCTATTATGCCTAGTAGGGCTAAGCCGAAACTACTACCTTGGGGACGACGTGTATCCCACGTTCCTGTATGACGATGACCGGGGTGGGTGTATTATAAACTTACTTTATTATTTTTATGTTGTAGGAAAATAATCTAACTCCGTTTGTGTATTTGCAGAAATAGATTTGTTTAGCCTTATTCGTAACCCTAACCCATTCAAGGTAAAGACTGGGACGCGGCCACGCGCCGCCCATGAAGTGCCGCTATTAACTGCCACGGCGAGCCGTGTGATAGACATGGAGGATCCAACTGTGGCCTCCGGATCCTCAGGGACACCTTCTACTGTCGAGAGGTCGCCGTTAAACTTCGACACTGAAGACTGATATCGTCCTTTTTGTATGAATATAAATATAAATAAATATATAAATATAAATACGTAAGGATTTTATCAATAGTAAGTATTCCAAGAGGCTTTTAAAAGATTCGCTTTTATCCAAAGCACAATCCCTCAAAACCTACCCGGAGTCGTAATCCCGTCGAGGTGCGAATTGAAAATCGAAGACGTTTGTGATCGCGCGTTTGAATGGGATTAAGAAGATTTTTGGATTTGGAAACTAATTCTACGAATAAAATGCAAAAACGAATGCGGGAAAACTAAAAACGAAAGCTAAAAGTGATTTAAACGTAAAAACAAAAAACGGGACCTAAACCCGTTCTTTAGAAAACGAAATTTTGCAAAAATGACCCTACGAAAGCAAAATTAATTTTCCTAGATGCAAAATGATAAAATAAAATTTTCTAAAAAAGAATTATATTTTCTTTGATTTTGATTTAATTTTTAATAATTAAAAAACAGTTTTAGAGAAAATAAATGATTAAAAATAGTAAACTAATTGGGAAAAATCTCAAAAAATTACGGAAAGTAGCTAAAAGAAAGCTGGTTCAATGAAAAATAAAAGGAAGATAATTTGGCTTATAAAGCTGGAAAATAAGCCGAAAAATTTATAAAACCATAAAGGAAAAAGTGACTATAAAGCTTAATCGTGCAAATCGTGAATGGATGGAGCTATGTAGCAAAGTGGGTAAACTGAGTGTGCTTGTGAGGCGTTTGGTATGAAAGGGGGAGGTCTGGGGTTCGAGCCTGGGCCTCTCCTTTTTGGTAAAAATTATTATTATTATTATTATTTTTTTACTTTTAAAGCAGATAAAATGAGCAATATTAAAAAAGACAACTTATTTGAAACTGAAAATTAAGCAGTTTGTGGAAGGTTTGAAAATAAGAAAACTAAAATGGGGTAGATAATAAGCTTTTCACACCAAGGCCAAATGGCTTAACTGTTGGATAGTTCTGGACAATAAGCGAGCAACTGATCTAAATAAGAAACACGATGAAAACTACACTTAAAAAGCAAATTCAAACAAAATAAGCAAGTGACATTAAGCAAAAAGGCTAAATAAGCCAATAAGCAAGGGGTGCTAAAACTGGCAGACCTAACAGCCTAAGGGGGCACCTTTAGGGCTTATTTTTAAGCCCTAAAAGGATCCTTATGGCTTTGGGGCTTGTGCTAGCTTAAAGCCTAGCTTATGGGCTTTCTAAAAAAGCAAAGAACAAAAAAAATTGAAAACCAATTAAGCAACTAAAAAGCTTGATGAAAATGGGGGGCACACTCAGCACATGCTGAGTTTAGTTTGCATTTTGAAGGAAAAAAAACTTGTGCAGGCTTATCAATAAGCTAGAAAAATAAGTCTCAAAGTTAAACTAAGCTAAGACAGATAAAGATTAACACCTAATGAGCTTATGCTCAAAAAAAATTTAAAAGCTAAAAACAATTTTAACTTACCTAAATGTGAAATTGAAAAAGGATCTTTAAAACTAAAAAAATGACTTGACAGTTTTTAACTTGGACAAAAGTAAACTAAAAGGTACTTTACACTACTGCATTTGACACTAATAACAACACTAAAACTACACTAAAAAGATGAATTTGAAGGCCTAATCAAACAAGTTAACGAATACCTGTTTATGTCACAATAGTTTTGAAAACACAAGTAGGGAAAAAAAGCTTTAAAAACAACTCAATGGCCATAAAACTTTTTTTATAAACTGAGTAAATCACTCAAAATAGGCGTGAGTAAAGTTGACTAGGTAACCCAAAAGGCTTTTTTTAAACCAAATTGACCCGTTTTCACCCTTGACCAAAACACCCCCTTAAATGTCAAAATCAAATTTTAAGGTTGTTTTGGACAGATTCAAGCAAGGAATTCTGGAAAACAGATTATAAGCTTCATTTTTAAGATAATGAGCAAGTAGCAAACAACAATAAGCACTATGATAAGCAAATGAAATATAGGCAGTTTACAAGGCAAATAGGGGCAGTTTGCAGTTTCAAGTAAAAAGATAAGCAAACAACAAATAAGCATTAGACTAATTCAAATAAGCATAAAACAACAAATATAAGCATGATAAGCATAAAAATAAGCAAGTAAACAGTTAATAAGCAAAGCTACAATGAAAATAAGCAAAAAATTTAAAAGAGTGACTTACAAAGGGTCCTAGCTTCTTGTCAATGATATTAAGCTTTCCAAAAGCTTATAAACACACCTATATGCTTACCATAAGCTCTAAACCAAGGCCATCCCTTATGTACCTTGCTCCTTTTGATTTTTGACAGTTTCTTGATTTTTTTTAACAGAAAACTTAAACAAGCTTTTTATAGGCTTTTAATCACTTAAAAACTTATAAAAGAGCTTAATGAACAATTTTTAAAAACAAGTAAAAGTAAATAGCAAGTATTTAAAGGAAAGCTTAAAAATGACAATAAGTAAAATGCAAGTATTTAAATGACTGAAATTTAAATGACAATGTAATTAAAAAGACAATATATTGAAATGGTACAAACTTTGGTTTACAAGTTTTTGACTCTTAACACAAAAATTCGACAAAAATTAAAAATGAACTAAACTATCCTACTTATACTAAAACCCTAGCTTGAGTCTTCACTTGCTGTGTTTGTTGTGTTTTTTCTGTGAGGAGAGACAAGAGTTGATCATAGCCATCAAATTGTCTTTGTGCCCAAGCAAACAATCACGTCCCTTGATTTTCTTGTCTTCTTTCTTTAACCAATGGAAGCAAAGGGGATTGCCAAGGTGGCAAGAGCCCATGTGGGTGTGGGGTGATGGGAAAATGACATGTTTGGCTGGGTATGAACAGTAGACAGGGACACATAAACAGGGTTGGCGGGAAAATTAGAATGGGTGTACAGGGTATAAAGATTTGTGGAGTGGCAAGAATGGTCCTCCATGGTGTAGTATGTTATATCACCCACCATCCTTGTTTAATGATATGAAAGTTTAATGGGTTAACAGAATAAGCCCTTGAGAGTGTTATATGTGGTATCAAGATTAGTCCCTTGAGGACTAACGAGGGTTAGATGGTTAAGGGTTAAAAGCTAACAGGCAGTTAAGTTATTGTTTGGGCCTCATACATAGTTTTTGGGCTGTTTGGTATAAGAAAGGGAATTTGGGCTTTTTGTAAGACTTGGGCTTATATATCTTCCCATAATGTGTAAATGGGCTAACCCGGCCCATTAGATGGGTACGGGTAGGCCCATTTAACATTTCTTCGATTAAGGCTTTGGCTATTGACTGTTGACTTTGACTTGTATTGACTTTGGCTTCGATTTGACGTTGTCTTTTCCACGCTTTTTCATTCCACTCTCGGTTTTGTCCGTTTTTGCTTGATTTTTCGTCCTTTTCTCGGATATCCGTTTCTTGCACAAGATAAGTGAAAACATACAAATACAATGTATTTTTGGGTACGTTTTTGGTCATTTAAGTCCGGTTTTAATGGAAAAGGGTATGTGTAATTAAGCACATACCAAAGACCCTGCCCCATCATTGGCTGAAGGAGCCAGGGTGGAGGAGCATGTCCAAGAGGGATTAGCACATGAGATCCCTCCTGTGGAGACTGGAGACAACAGCAGGTAGGGGCGTGCGGAGGGGGGAGGGGAGGGTCATTCTGGAAGGCGGTGGCATTGTAGAAGGAAGAAGAGGTGGCCGCTACGGAGCCGCCTGTCAACAAAAGGCGTAAGCAAATGCGCCGTAAAAGAGTAAATGAGGATGCGGAGGCGAACGCACCGCCTAAGGTGCCGAGGAAAGACCATGGGTCCGGCCCAACACATAGTACCCGCGGAGGAAAATCCCTTGCTATAATGGGGTTGGATGCGGGCTCCACCTTCTCCCCGCCTGCTGCACAAAGTACTCCAACTGCGGTGAGTGACTCGAAGCCTCTGTCGTATGCGAAACCGCAACCGCACCCAGTGCAAGACATTGCCCAGTAAGTGATATATTTTCTACATGCTCTTCTTAAATGATTGTGTTTGTTAAAGTAGTAATACAAACGGGCCATTCCTTGCTGTATACAGTGATGTAGTTCTTCTAAGTATCGGCCGCTGAGATCCCACGGAGTGATGATGCCACCAAAGCTGAGGTGAATTCCAGCTGACCATGGGGGATCCAAATTTCCAGGAAATCAACCTCCCCTTTCGTAGGTGGATCGCCCGGAGGTATCTATCAGCCGAGGTGGAGTGTGACCAATAATTGCCGCCTGGACTCCCCGAAGGCGTGCCAAGACATGGTGGATCACATAACGCCCACCTGGGTACTTCTCTAAGCTGCGCCACCTGCCTAATACAAAATTTTTAAGCTAGTACAACATGAACCTAGCAAGATAGGTAGCTATGGGTTCGCAACTAAGGCTCAGGTTTGAATAGGAGGTCAGATTGTTGAAGAAAGCTACAGCCAAGATAGCCAGACGTGACCAGAAGATCCAAGAGAGGGAAGAGGAGATAAAGAAACTTGATAAAGAAATCAGATCCCTTAGGACCATGGAAACGGAAGTACATGGTCTCCGCAACCGAACCCAAAACCTGGAAACGCTACTTGAGGCTGAGGTAGATATGAAGAAGGCTGCGGAGGCCAAGAGTGTGATTTAGCTGGTGAACTAGAAAGCCTCCGTGCCTAATTTTTTGATCTCCAAGTTAATAACCATCAGTTATCCCAGCAGGTGTCCACTCTGCAAGCACAGGTCACAGGTAAAGAAAGGATAAAGGCCGCATTCGAAGAGTTTAAAAAATCTGAGAATGAAAAGGTTAAGCAGCAGTGTGCAGATATGGATGCAAGGTTAGATGCGCTAAGCATTAATTTTGATGAGGAGCTGTACCCTCATATGTTGACGGCGATTGCAGGTCGCCGCTGGGTCATTAGGCATGGTTTATGCCTAGCGGTTATGAAGTGTGTGAAATCTACGGAACCAAGGTAGGCATTCGCTAATGTCGTGTCCGCTGGGATTGTGAAGGGTATGAGCGAGGGGCTCAAGTATGGGGTAGAGCACGGAGAGGCTAAGTTGGACTTAGCGGCTATTGAGGCGTATGATCCTGAGGCCGAGGCGAAATATGTCGCGGCACTTACTGCTCTGAGGGATTTGAAGTACCCTTTGGTTGATCAGCTAGAGAAGTTGAGGGATGCCCCCAAAGACTTACTCATGACATCCCTACATTTAGAGAGCGATTTTGGAGAAGATGCGCCTGAATGGATCAGCGAGCTTCATTTCAGCACTTCCCAGTTAAAGATTCCCATCTACCCTGAGGTGCGCGATCTGAGAGATCCCTGGTCCGTCCAAGAGGAGATGCTGTTGGAGGATGCCATCGCGGCCAACAAAAGCTGTGCCGATAAGAAGAAAAAAATTTCGAGTGGTGTACCGTATCCATAGGGTCGGCTCTGCCCACCATGCCAGGTCTGATGGCATCCTAGTATCAACGCCTACTGTTGCTCCTCAAGGTCTAGCCATCCTACTGGCGGATGCTGCTGTACAGACAGAGGCTTCTAAAGATGAGGCATCTCCACGGCTGCTTAGATCTAAGTCTCTACCACCTATGTATAATCTGGATTGGCCATAGTACCGCCTGTGGTACTTAGACAATTTGTTGTTTGTAATATGTCTATGGATGTCCGTGGTTGATAATGTTTGTAATATATCATATCTGAATGTATTTTTTTTATAATTGCACTTGTAGTGTCTTACATGCTCCGTGAGAGTCTTTTCTTATGTACCTAACGTCTCAAATACACGTAGAATAAGGATGCAGAATCCATGGCCATTGGGGTTGCAACCCACTTATACGGCAAGCAATTTGTTGGGGGTGCTTAACCTGTGGATATCCAAAGATATCCTTCATATTATGTATGCATGCGTAGAATGAAGTAAATTATACTAAGGAAAATGAAGATTCACTTAGAAAAAAAATTATATAAAAAAGTCGCTGGGTTAGCTACACCCTGCGAAATTTTATTCGTAACTTTAAAACAAAAGATGGAATAAGAATACATGGAGTACTTTATTAGAAGTCCTAATCAAGGCACAAACTTATCCATGTCGTAGCTTAAAGATAACATTTCTTGAGATTGGCGATGTTCCACATCCGCGGAAGGACAGTTCCCTCCAAAGACCTTAGCCTGTACGCTCCGTCTCCTAGTGCTTCCATGACCTCATAGGGTCCTTCCCACTTTGGCATGCCGATTTGCTTCGTGTTCACGCCGTTCTTCCAGTAAGTCCAAATTTAGCCGTATCTCTTCATTATTGTGCACGACGTCCACTATCACGGTACGGTACGTTGGCATGCCGATTTCCGCGGGTATGACAGCTTTCGTTTCTTAGGTCAAGGAGAAGGAGGTATCACCGTGGCTTGATTTAATCATCGTACGATGGGCCCAAAGGACATGGGGAAGTTCTTCTATCTAATTCTTGTTTCCTTCGCCCAGGCGGGCCTTTATTCCTTCACTTAAACTCCGGTTTGCTCTTTCTACCAGTCCATTGGACTGCGGATATTTTACCAAGGCGAAA
>BQNB010024969.1:0-48983 GCA_026074375.1 Tanacetum coccineum
GTTTGCTCTATAACATTTAGAACTTGTAATTAAAAATTCTTACAGCATCAGATAGAGATACAATATATGATATTAATTATTGATAATTTTTTATATTTTATTGCTGCTGGAAAACCAGTAAAAAGTATAATTATTACATTTTATTTTATATAAAATCACATGGTGTGACATAGCTTGCCCTATATCACTTACAACTGGTACTTAAACATCCTTTAAACATTAGATAGAGATGCATTATCTGATCATCTTCTTAGGAGTTGTATCAGAATTAGCTTTCTTCTTGTAGGCTTCTGACTCAATCATGTCTTGGTTTGTTAAATATCGAGGGAGAATTGCACCATATATTTGTGTGTCTTGATATTTAAAGATAACTCTTATTGTGATGAACATGGAGTCATGCCTGGCAGTGTGCCAAAACATCTTGTTTCTCCTTGGAATTGACGGATCTTTTGTCATGAAGTAGTTTATAATGACTTTGGTGAAACGTGGATAACACATGTCATTGTTCTTATTTGAGTTTTTGTTCTCCACTTGATACACCAAGTCTTCCCAAAGTAGGTAGACATCATCAACATGCTTGTTATGATACATGCCCTAAAGGATTTGAGCACGTGACAAGCAAAGACTTTCCAATGTAGTTTTCCACTTAAACACTTATTGATGATTACAGTAAATGATATCCATGGTTGATGCATGTGATTAACAATGACATCAGTTAAGACCTTTATCTCTCCAGTGTTGCCAAGATCTCTAATAAATAAGAGAATTTCCTCTTCAAATGGAGGATCTTTAAATTTCTGGCCTGTGAGTTTAGGGAAAATCTAGAGCATGTCTCTGAAGTTTTCAAGGTCATAGTATGACTTTTGCCATTCATCTTGAATCAAAGTGAAGAATGATGGATGTAGTTAGTGGCCCAGAACTCTTGCATGTAGATTTATGGTACATCAGCAATGATCTTAAATGCTTTGAAGAAGGGAGTGAGTTTGAGAGCATCCAATACCACTTGAAGAGTAGGTTTCTTGGATTTGAGTGTGGAGCGTAGTCGAAGATTGCAATTCCTAATGTTAAGACGGTTAACAGGAGCGACTAGAGCATCATCCAACGCCTTTTGCTGAGCTTGTGTGGTATCTATGATTCTGCTAAGATAGGATCAATATAGTTTATCTATAACCAATTTCATACAATAAACTATAGAGACCTTTTAAGTGAGCACATAAAGATGTTTCATGATGTGAAAATTTCTTCAGGGTTAGTGGTATGCGTTTAATTACACATACCATTTGCCTATAAAAACGGACTTAAAAGACCAAAAACAAACCAAAATTACATTGTATTTGTGTGTTATGCATTTATATTGTCTAGGAAACGGATCTCAACAAAAAGGACAAAAACGAAGCCAAAAACGACAAAACCGAGCACGGAATTAGAAAGAGCGGAAAAGTCAAAGTCAACCAAAAAGTCAACCCCGACAAAGTCAAAGTCAAACCGAAGCCGAAACCGTAGAAAACTTATCAAGCCAACCCGACCCATTTTATTAGGCCAAGTTGGCCCAATAAGCTATCAACTACAAGGCTTAAATAAGCCTTATACAAATTTGGGCTTAAATGTTAAATCTGCCAAATAAAGATAACAGGCCCAACTGAATACAAGCCCAACAACACCAACGACTGTTATGTTATAACCAGTCCACAAACGACTGTTAACATCACAAGGACTATACTTGCAATAACAAGTTACACCTTCGGGGGGTAAAACTTCCAATCCACTCAAACTTATACCACAACAAGGACGATATGTGTAAGAGCCATATATAAGTTTAAGGGCTTTTTTTGCCAATCACCAAAACTCTTTCCAGTTAAAACCAATTGGCGCCAAAACCCACTGTACATCCCTTCCAACCCACGTGACACTGTAGTAACCTGCTACAAACAGCCAAAATGCAACCCCACTTCACCCCATCACTCTCACCACCTCACCCCACCTCACAAATCCCTAAAGCCACCTTGGCAATCCCCTAAAATCCTATTGGACAAGAGAAAGAAGACAAAAGATGAACGGCTTGGATGATATTGCTTGGTGCCAAAGGCTTTTCAAGGGCTAAGATGATGCTTTGGATTCTCCTCACCAAACTAACATAAGAAACACAAGTGCTAGCAAGTATTCGACTATAAATACTTTGCTTATGTTCAATGTAAAGGAGTAGTGTAATTTTTAAAATTTATGTTCAATTTACTTTATCATCTTTTAAATGTATGTCTTTAATCTTCAAGCAATGTACTTTTGAAATCAAGTTAATGAAAAGTTAAGTTTTATGGTTTTATAAAATTCTATCTTTCAAGCTCTCTTAAGCACTTAAGCTTGAAGTTGGTTACAAGTCACTTTTATAAGCTGTTATAAGCTTAGAAATCCATGTTGAACCTGTTTAAAATTTGTCTGACAAAAACTTCCTAAGTCACTGTTACATTAATAAAAATCTGCCAAGAATCACAATGGAGCAAGGTGAATTATAGATGGCCTTGGTTTAGTGCTTCTTGGGAAGCTTTAGCTTGATTATAATCTATTTTGGAAGCTTTAAGTTCATTCCATAAGCTTTGACCTTTTGTAAGTTTATAATTTCCCATTTTATGCAATTTTCATGTTCTTGCTTAAATCTGTTTAATTCTTGTTTACTTATGTTTAATATGCTTAATTTATGCTTGTCTAGTCTTATTTATGCTTTATGAATCATGTTTGAGGTAGTTTTAAGTTTCATTTAAGAAGTTTGCAAATTTTTATGCATATGTTTCAAATCTGTGGTGAATTTTTAAGTATAGTATGCAATTCTTTGATTTTTTAGTTTAGCATGTTTAAGCTGTATTTTTGTGTCTTAAATATGTCACATTTTGAGTGTATAATATGGTCTTAAAGTCTCTTTTACTATTTCATTGTTTAAAACACAAATGGGTCAAAACAGTTTATTGCATACTTGTATGGGTTAGTTTTTAGCCTTTTTCATTAGTCTTTTTAATGGCTTAAATATGTTTCAAAATGCTTTTTGAAAGTTGATTCTTGTAGCTTATTGTTTAGGCTTTCTAGTGGTATAAGTCACTAAACCATAATATTCCATTAAGCCCTTCAAAATTAAGCTTAAAAGTTAAGGTTTAGCCTGTCATTATTTACAAAAATGCCACTGTTTAGCTTATTTACTTATTTTAGAGTATTTGCTTATTCATTGTGCTTGTTTATGGTTTGCTTTTGTTCATTCGGTTAGATAGACCTAGTTAGTGGCTTATTTGCTAAGTCATAAGCTCTTTTGAGCTTATGTGCTCATTTGGTTTAGAATTTAAGTGATAAAATGCTTCTTAGAGTTCTACTTATTTTGTGGCTTATTTAGATTAGGGTTTGCTTATATATTCTTATTAGATGCTTAGGTTTACCTGTTTTAGCTTTTTAGGTCTTAGTTTTAGCTATTTGAGCTTATTAGATAAGCTCCATAATCCATAAGTTAGTTTTAGTAGCATTAAGCATAAATTTTAGTTTTCTGTCTATTATAAGCTCATTTTCTGGGCTTATCTGGGCTTTTCATAAAAGGTTGTAGTTAAGAAAAATGCTTATTTTTATGTCCTTATTAAGTTTTTACAAAAAGTTTCAAAAAATAAAATTATTTGCAAAAAAGGAAGCCATGGGGGTCGAACCCATGACCTCCCCTTTAACATACAACGTATTTAACACACACTCACACTACCATTAGCACTAGTAGGGCCATCTGTTTAGTATTTCCCTTATTTAATATTTAACCCGATTTTAGTCCTTTTAGCTTATCAGCCTATTTTAGCTTATTTCGTGCTTATTTCATTAAGCTTTTTAGCCATTTTATTTTTCTTAGATTTTGCTTACTTCAAAGTACTTTTCATGATTTTTTCATATTTTTCTCATTTAGTTTACTATTTTTAATCATTTTATTTCATTAAAACTATTTTTAATTCATATTAAATAAAATAAAATTCAAAAAAATATAATTCTTTTAAAAAAAATTATATTATAGTTTAAGACTTAGAAAAATTAAATTTCCATTCGTAGGGTTAAATTTTTAGAATTTTGATCTTTAAAGAACAGGTTTGAATCCCGTTTACATTTTTAAATTCATTTTTGTTTCGTTTTTAGTTTAGATTGCCCTTTACTTGATTTTTCCCATAGAAATAGAAAACCCAATCAAACTCTTGATTATTCAAGCATAAATTCCAAACCGATACTCGATTCTCAATTCACACCTCGTCGGACACGACCCGAAAAGGTTTTTTTAGTTTTTTTTGCTTTGGATAAAAGCAATAATCCTTTTAAAAGCCTCTTGGAATATTTCTTATTATTATTGATTTTGATTATCCTTATTATTATATATTTATATTATATATATATTTATTATATATTGTATTAATATGTACTAAAAGGAGCTAATCAATTTTTGGTGCCGCTGCCGGGGAGGTCGTGAGACGATTATCGAGTTGAAGTTTGTTGTGCCTTGAAGACCTTTCCTCGTGAAGTTATAATATTCGTTTGTGAATATTTTCTTCTTATTAAATATAAAAATACAAAAATATTTTTTGTTTTCTTTTATTAGTATATTTATAAGATAAAATCAAAAAATCAAAAATATAAAAACATTGTCTTTAATAAATAATAAAAATCATCATCAATATAATGCTCTTAACTTGAGCATTATCATAATAAGTTCCCAAACAAAAGATTTAAAACTTGCCTTTGTGTCACTTGTGAATTACGGCTCACCTTTAATTGATTAACAAACTATAAGAGAGGTATAAGAGGGTTGTTCCGAGGAACTACGACCCGAAGGAGAATTATCTTAATAGCTTCGCGCTTTCTCGTTCCTCCGCTCCTTTGTGCGTTTTTCTTTTAGAGAGCTAACATGAAGCAAGTTGATTATTGGTTTAAGTTATTCGGTCTCGTTTTGTCCTCTAATAAAATATGTTGTTTAAAAAACTCAAAAAACCAAAAATAATCTCCTTTAACCTCTTTGCCATTTAATTCTTCTTCTTGTCCCTCTATATTATTTAATTCTTATGGCGTCACTTGATTATCGTTTGAATCCTATTTACACGATTAAAGAATGTTCGTCTTGTGGAGCTTTGTACCATAAATCTTGTAGTTGTTCTAAAGGGGTTTTCATAGACAAGTTTGTTCGTGATACACCCGACTCGTCTCAACGACCCCCTCATAATTTTCCCAAGTGTGGAAACCCGGTTGATGGTCTATATTGTCGACAATGTGCTCTATTACAAAAGAAATTAAAGGAAGTTTGGTTTATAATTTGTGAAGAAAATGAAATTTTCCAAGACTTTCAAAACACTTCCGAGTTATCCAATGACAATACTAACGTTGTTAATGCACCTCAAGAGCCATTCATCTCCAATCAGGACCCCGGTGAAAATTCTTCACAAAGTCCTCCACATATTAACCACCATTGTTGTTACGGGTGTAGTGATTCGTTAGACGATATCTTTTGTCAATGATGTACTTGTGAGTCTTGTAGGAACGGTGCTCATTATGGTTATAATTGTCCACCAAAAGTTCTGATTACCTATAATCCGGAACCGTGCTACAATCAAACCGTTGATGAGCTCCCATGAACTTTACCTAGTTTTGATCTGACATGCTATTCTGAAGAAGGAAATTTATTACCTTATGTTTCAAAACCTAATATTGTTGATGATTCTCCTAATGTTTTTAACCCACCTCCACAACCCTCGACGTATTCTTATGAGTTTTGTGGGAACGATGCTCATTATGGTCATGATTGTCCGCCTCAAGTTCTGTTTATCTATAATCCAGAACCATGTTACAATCAAGACTTTAACTTCCTACAAAATTTTCAACAACAATATATTTGTTGTACCTGCTGTGGGGGGCCCGCATGAGACTTTTCAATGTCAACAAGTGATCTTCTATGAACCTTGTTGTGAAAATTGCAGAGGTCCTCATGAGACTTTTCAATGTCAACCGATGAGTTATTATGAGCCCAATCTTTGTTATGAGCTAATTATTCTGGTTTTGACCAATTTGAACCCCTACAGCACCCCGCCATTCATCAACCGATTCAAGAAAAAACTTGTGCAGAATTACTAGCAGAGGAACGGGCGGCTAACATTAATACTCAACCTCCTCAAGAAACAAGTGTGGAAATTTTGTAAGATCGAGAAAACATAATTAACTCTGTGCAAATCTTTTAAGGAAGTTTAATTGTTATTCCTTTTTTGAAACGCCAAAGGTTTTATTGCTAGCTTGGGATAGAGTTTCCGAAATTAAGGATGCTTTTGGAGACAAGCAATATAAACCAGAGGATATACAATAGTTGTTTTGTAAACTTATTAATGATGTGCAAAATATTCATGAGGAGTTGGCTGAGTATATTAATACTCCGAGTTGGAATCGTCCTATCATCTACTATGATGATGATGATGACGAGGACTATACCATTGCAATCACACCCATTTTATCAACCGAGGAGCCCGTTGACTCTCTCATAATGGAAGATGATTATCTTGACACTATTCCGGCAACGGAATCGAACGAAGTAATAAAGTCTAGTGTTGAGGACCTTGTCCCAATCCCAAGTGAGTCCGAGGGTATTCCCGACAATATCTGTGATGTACCTTTTCGTGATAATTCTCCGCCTCTTGACATTTCAAAAGATCATTTTGAGATTCTCCTTGATTCTAACGATGATTATTCTTTGAGTGATGACGATTATCTTTACAATGAGGACATCGATTATGTCGATGCATCACCTCCCGATTCTGAGCTCGTCAGCTTAGAGGTGGTTGAGATTGTTATCCCGAAATTGAGAGGGATTGATACTGATATTCTTCTAACAATCAAAGACGATATTCTTCGTGAAAAATTGTTGAATGTCAATCTTCTTATTGCTAAGATCGAAGCATTAAAAGATAATCCCACTCCATCTTCTGATTTTGTGACCAATTCTTCCTCCACTTCCCCTAACCTTTTCTTGGAGGAGACTAACACCTTTGATAATTCTTTACCCGAATCTAAAACTTCCTGCTTTAATTTAGAAGAGAATAGTAATGGCAGTACCACTACTCGTTTTGATTATTCTCTTCCGGATTATGAAGCTTTCTATTTTGATGACGATCATATTGATGAGAAGAGTAGTGGCAGTACCACTACTCATTATGATATTTCTCTTTCTAAATATGATTCATTTATCTTTGATCTTTCGATTGATCCACTTCCTCCTGCCGATAGGAGTGATTCTCATCATGAGGAGTTCACCGATGAACTCGCTCACACCATATCTCTACCGGAGTATGATTTTTTCTATTTTAAAAGTGAGCCTGATCCGGGAGATTTGACTTCTGTTATTGACCCCGGGATTCGTGAGAACGTTTCTTCTACGACAAATGTGAATTTACCATTCGAGGATGACCAATCTTCTCTCTTCACTTATGTTTTATGGTTCTTTCTTTCTTTACTCACGTATCCCGTTGCTCCTCCATATCTTCTCTCCTCCGGGAATAAAGATACCATTTTTGACCCTGGCATCTATATTTATCATTCTTTTATGCCGGGTGTATCTCATGAAATTCAAACCACTTGAATGAAATTCAATGTTTATCCAAACCACTTGAATGAAAGTCCGATGGAGATTTTATCTTCCACTTGCTTCCCTATGGACCAATGAATTCGAGGTCGAGTCAGGCTCAAGACTCGGTTAACAAAAATAAGCGCTTCATGGGTGGCAACCCATGCTTATACTTATAATTATAATAGTAGTAATAAATAAGTGTGTTGTGAGGAGGCTCGCATCTTCCATTTCTCGAGTTTTATGGTTTTGCGTTGTATGTCCAGGATTGCCCAGATTTTGAAGCCTCTCGTGCTCGTGGTTTTTTCCTTCGATCACTCGATCTTCAAATCCTCAGCTTCATTAAGGGAATCCAATATCCTAATCTTATCGACAAACGCTCATCTTTAGCATACTTAATAAACGGCTTTAGAGTGACGTAGAGACCCTTCTTAAAACATTGAGGAAATGTTCGGTTCTAGTATGGGGGGATTTATCGATTTGATTGTGCCTGCAGTCGTCGTTTTCACGTAATCCCGTTTTTACCACCAAAATACCAAAAAAAAAAGAAAAAAACTTAAAAATTTTCAAAAATAAAATAAGTGTTTTGTCATAATTTTGACTTTCCTGCTGGGTAGAATAAGAATAAATTTTGACTCGATCGAGCGTGTTGAGCTCTTAGCTTTGTCCCTTAACCTTTATAAACGAGAAATGATAGAGTTAATTATGAGATGGATGCTAAACAAGGATTATTAGGAAATCTTAAGAGCTCATGAGTGTAATTTGTGGCTCTTTCTCCCATAAGCTCCTAACCTGAGTAATAATAAGTGCTATTTTCAAAAATTAAACTTAAATCAACAAAATTTTGAATTTGAAGCTTTATTAATTTATTTAGTCTTAGTTCAATTTTATATTTAAGTTTTCCAAAAAGAAATTTTCTCTATATCGTGGTAATATGAAGTAAAAAAAAGAGGTAACAACAATAATATAAACTGTGAGCTGATAAAAGTTTGCTGCATCTTGCCGGCTCACAACCGATGTTGCAGCCTTCTAAATAAAGCACATAGTAATAATAATCCGAGACTGATAAAAGTTTGCTGCATCTTACCGGCTCACAACCGATGTTGTAGCCTTCTAAAAGGTCGAGGATTCCAATTGTATAATGGTTATATTAATGTTAAGTGCAATAAATAAATATAGGAAAAATCTCTTTTTCTTAAATTTAAATATGCTTTTGAACTAAAACTATTTAATTTTAAGTTGTGTTTTTTTTAAAACCAAAGGTCCGTGAGTTCCGATACTATTCTCTATGGGGTGTCAAAAGCCTGGTCACCTAAGCCAGTCTCGTTTGGGATGTGCCAAGAAGAAAGTCGCTACATGGAATGATCTCGCCTTCAAAATCATAATTCTTGGGTGGAACGTAAAAAGGTTGATCCATGGTTGAAATTCGAAATAAGCACATTCACATAATATATAATAATTGTCAGGAATGAAAAGTTTACAAGTTACAAGTATGAGTAGTGTTAGCATCCTAATTTATATTTAACGGTGATTTCGTTTTTGGGACAAGTGAAAAATCAGAAACGATTAATTTATCCTTTTTGGGCATTTTAGGATTGAAGTGCTTCTTATTCCGTAACCCTAAAAGTTATGAAAATAACGAAAGTCAAACATGTTAGTTAGTTGCTTAAAAATGAAAAGTACAAAAAAATAAGAAAAAGAAAAAAAATACAAAAATATGTGTAGGAATAAGTGTATATATTTAAAAATGGTAAAAACAGGGCTTTTCAAAACTAATGATTCTTTAATTTCCCTTGATGAACACTTAGCTACTTTTCGAGGTAATTAGTCGAGGGGGATTGAGATTCTTGGTTTTCTTAAGTGTTTTCTTATGGCATTGCGTGAGGACACGACAATAGTTTAGTATGGGGGATTTTGGTATGTGTTTAATTACACACACCCTTTGCCTATAAAAACGGACTTAAAAGACCAAAAACATACCAAAATTACATTGTATATGTGTGTTTTGCATTTATATTATGCAGGAAACGGATACCAACAAAAAGGACAAAAACGACAAAACCGAGCACGGAATTAGAAAGAGCGGAAAAGTCAAAGTCAACCGAAAAGTCAACCCCGACAAAGTCAAAGTCAAACCGAAGCCGAAACCGAAGAAAAATTATCGGGCCAACCCGACCCATTTTATTGGGCCAAGTCGGCCCAATAAGCTATCAACTACAAGGCTTAAATAAGCCTTATAAAAATTTGGGCTTAAATGTTAAATCTACCAAATAAAGACAACAGGCCCAATTGAATCCAAGCCCAACAACACCAACGACTGTTATGTTATAACCAGTCCACAAATGATTGTTAACATCACAAGGACTGTACTAGCAATAACAAGTTACACCTTCGGGGGATAAAACTGCCAATCTACTCAAACTTATACCACAACAAGGACGATATGTGCAAGAGCCATATACAAGTTCAAGGGCTTCTTTTGCCAATCACCAAAACTCTTTCTAGTTAAAACCAATTGGCGCCAAAACCCACTGTACATCCCTTCCAACCCACGTGACACTGTAGCAACCTGCTATAAACAACCAAAACTCAACCCCACTTCACCTCATCACTCTCACCACCTCACCCCACCTCACAAATCCCCAAAGCCACCTTGGCAATCCCCTAAAATCCTATTAGACAAGAGAAAGAAGACAACAGATGAACGGCTTGGATGATATTGCTTGGTTCCAAAGGCTCTTCAAGGGCTAAGATGATGCTTTGGACTCTCCTCACCAAACTAACACAAGAAGCACAAGTGCTAGCAAGTATTCAAATATACATACTTTGCTTACGTTTAATGTAAAGGAGTAGTGTAATTTTTAAAATTTATGTTCAATTTACTTGTCATCTTTTAAATGTATGTCTTTAATCTTCAAGCAATGTACTTTTGAAATCAAGTTAATGAAAAGTTAAGTTTTATGGTTTTATAAAATTCTGTCTTTCAAGCTCTCTTATGCACTTAAGCTTTGAAGTTGGTTACAAGTTACCTTTATAAGTTGTTATAAGCTTAGAAATCCATGTTGAACCTATTTAAAATCTGTCTAACAAAAACTTCCTAAGTCACTGTTACATTAATAAAAATCTACCAAGAATCTTAATTGAGCAAGGTAAATTATGGATGGACTTGGTTTAGTGCTTCTTGGGAAGCTTTAAGTTGGTTATAATCTGTTTTGGAAGCTTTAAGTTCATTCCATAAGCTTTAACCTTTTGTAAGTTTACAATTTCCTATTTTATGCAATTTTCATGTTCTTGGTTAAATCTGTTTAATTCTTGTTTACTTATGTTTAATATGCTTAATTTATGCTTGTCTAGTCTTATTTATGCTTTATGAATCATGTTTGAGGTAGTTTTAAGTTTCATTTAAGAAGTTTGCAAATTTTTATGCATATGTTTCAAATCTATGGTGAATTTTTAAGTATAGTATGCAATTCTTTGATTTTTTAGTTTAGCATGTTTAAGCTATATTTTTGTGTCTTAAATATGTCACATTTTGAGTGTATAATCTGGTCTTAAAGTCTCTTTTACTGTTTCATTGTTTAAAACACAAATGGGTCAAAACAGTTTATTGCATACTTGTATGGGTTAGTTTTTAGCCTTTTTCATTAGTCTTTTTAATGGCTTAAATGTGTTTCAAAATGCTTTTTGAAAGTTGATTCTTGTAGCTTATTTTTTAGGCTTTCCAGTGGTATAAGTCACTAAACCATAATATTTCATTAAGCCCTTCAAAAGTAACTCAAAAGTTGAGGTTTAGCCTATCATTATTTACAAAAATTCCACTGTTTAGCTTATTTGCTTATTTTAGAGTAGTTGCTTATTCATTGTGCTTGTTTATGGTTTGCTTTTGTTCATTAGGTTAGATAGACCTAGTTGGTGGCTTATTTGTTAAGTCATAAGCTCTTTTGAGCTTATGTGCTCATTTGGTTTAGAATTTAAGTGATAAAATGCTTCTTAGAGTTCTACTTATTTTGTGGCTTATTTAGTTTAGGTTTTGCTTATATATGCTTATTAGATTATTAGGTTTACCTGTTTTAGCTTTTTAGGTCTTAGTTTTAGCTATTTGAACTTATTACATAAGCTCCATAATCCATAAGTTAGTTTTTGTAGCATTAAGCATAAACTTTAGTTTTCTGTCTATTATAAGCTGATTTTCTAGGCTTATCTGAGCTTTTCATAAAAGGTTGTAGTTAAGAAAAATGTTTATTTTTATGTCCTTATTAAGTTTTTACAAAAAGTTTCAAAAATTAAAATTGTTTGCAAAAAAAGAAGCCATAGGGGTCGAACCCATGACCTCTCCTTTAGCATAGCAACATATTTAACACACACTCACACTACCACTAGCACCAGTAGGGCCATCTGTTTAGTATTCCCTAAATATTGTGTATTAAATACGTTCCTATGCTAAATCTACTGAGTGTGAGAGCCCTTTTCTTTTTGTGCAATTTTTTCCACTAGCCCATTTAATTTCAAACTCCTTTTAAAATAAATGATTATTAGGAAGCTTAATTGTTTCTGTCTTTTTAAGATAAATAGGCCATTAAGCCATAAGGTTCCATCTTGAGTGCTTAATTTTAAGCCCATAAGTACCTCCCTAGACTGTTTTGTTAACAGTTGTGGCCAAGTAGCTTATTTGCTTGTCTGAGCTTATGGCTTATTAGATTATGCTTAATTTTAGTTTAGGTATTGACTTTTTATCTAGGTCTATGGCTATATTTTTTTTAATTAGCTTTTCAGTTTTTCTTTTTTGGCTTATTGAGGCCTTAAATACATAACTGTTTTAGTTAAACTTAAGTAAGTTTAAAAAGGCTATTTTCTGTGTTTGTTTCAAGCTTAATTCTGTAGGCTTATAATGGTTTGTAAGAGATAAGCTAAGGTTTGCTTATTAGTTACCCTCATGAATAAGTTTGATAGCTTATAGGTATGTGCTTAAAAAACACCATACCTTTTACCTTTAAAAACGAGCTGAAATAACCAAACAAACGACTTAAAATGACAAAAACAAAAAAGATACGCTTGTTTTGCAATTGTATTGTTCATGAACTGGATCACCCAAGAAAAGGACGAAAAACAAAGCCAAAACGACAAAACTGGACTCGGAATGGAAAAGCTGTGAAGGACAAAGCCAAAGCAGAGCCAAAGACCAGAAAAGTCAAAGTCAAAGTCAACTAAACAAATTAACAGTCAAAACCGGAGCCGTAATTGAAGAATACTATTGGTTGTCCAATCATCAACCCATCTATGGGCCGGGAAAAACCCAATAGTTATATAGATGGGAAAAGGACTGTGAAGTACCAAATGGGCCCTCAATCAATGACAACAGCCCATTAGTGTGTACTATTGACAGAGACTATAAACTTGAAGGCCCGATCCTAGCCCTTGAACAAGCCCATCTCAGCCGGTGTACACACAAAACCCATCACAAATCCTTATTGGGCCTTAAAAAGCCCAATAACATAAGCCTAAACCTTATTGGGCCCAGACACACTCAATTGGGCCCAATGCAAGCCCAAAAGCCCAATACTGGCCCAAAACAATTTTTTATAAAACCTCAGGGGCTGAAATTGTCAATTTTGAAAATGTTTTATAAAGGAAAAGTGTTTTAAAAAAAAGAGAAGGACTGAATTTGCAAATTTACAAAATGTTTTCTCTTTATAAAAGGCAGGGACCAATTCTGTCATTCTTTCTTTCTTTCTTTAACTTTTTTTAATAAAACACAAGGGCCCCTTTTGCCAACTATCAAACTCGTTTATAACTAAAAGAAAAGAAACAAGAGAAAGGGAAAAGAAGTAAAAGATGGGGGGTTCTTCTTGTGCATTTGACACCTTTTAAACCTGTAACCGCTCACCATAGATTCGACCCTTTCCCGCCAACCACCTAAACCCCCCACCATCAACGAGAGACACCCCATCTTTTACCCAACCCCTCCTAATCCAGTCCCAACCTAAACCCACCTCCACTGAACCTTTAAAACCTGCCAAGTTAGGCAATCCTCCCTCTAACGCAGGCCCCAAGAAAAATCTGGCGGATTAGCACAAAAAGAAGCACAACTTTAATCTAAGGGCTAGGATTGGAAGCTGAGCTTCACCTCACACAACTAACACAACAAAGAGAAGAGAAGGCTTCTATAAATTGGAGAAAACACAAAGACGAAAGATACTAGTTTTTAACTTAGCTTTATTTTTTTTATTTAAATCTTAATTAAATTGTAATTGAAAGTATCAGTTCTTGTTCTTAATGTATGGTTACTGTTTTTAAGCAATTTAATAACTTAATGCAAGATAAGGTTTAATTTTTGAAAGTTTTTAATTTCCCGAATTGCCACTCTGAATTCGTGTGTAAAATTGTGGAAGAAAAACTTTGTGTAGTTCTTGTTTGCTAAACAATCTTCCCACAATCGCAATATCTAGCTTATTTTAAATAATTTTGGAATTAAACCACAGAGAAAAGGTGGAATTTTACTTATTTAAATGGTGTATGAGTTATAGGTAAAAGACCAAAATGGGTCTTTTGGTTGTGTATAATGGTCACAAAAGCACAACAGCCAACCTTTAGGTCTGAGTGTGTGGGCGTTATTAGGTAGGCAACATTAATTAACAAGTTTTAGTGATCTTAATAAAAATTAGTTTGTGAGAACCTTTTTATTTTCTGTCAAAAATTTACCAAGAAAAAGGAGCTAAACCACTTAGGCAGCTTAGATAGCTTAAGCACACTTTGTTGTGCTTATTTGAGTTGCTTCTAGCCATTTACCAAGCCTTTGTTTCTGTCACCTTTTACTTTGACAAAATAAGTCAAAATGTTGGCTTTGCATTTTTTTGAAAACCTTGATCTTTGAGCTTAAAAATCAGCAGGATCCAGTGATCCTTAAGCCCTCTTATTTTGGAATAAGCTCTATTTCGCCACCCTATACTTCTGTCTTTGCTTGGTTTGGGGTAAAAAGCACAATTGTGCTTATTTGCATAAGCTCAAAAAGCCTTTCAGCCACTGTTTGGCAGCTACCCTGGTGCTGAGCACCAATTTCAGCACCCTTTATCTAGTTTATTTTGCACTAGGACCTAGTATCTTTTAGCTTTAGTTTAGCTTTATTAAGTGCCTTTAAGCCCCCAAAGTAGCTTTATGCTTAATTACCTTTCTAAACTTAGCTTAAATATAGGCTTAAAGTGAGCACCTTTTTCTGTTTTATCTTAAAACTGTCAACTTAGCTTAAGTAATTTTTTAGTATTCTAGGGCATAATCTATGACCTAGCTTATATTTAGGATAACCCTTAGTTATGTTAGCTTATTCCCATCAGTTGTACGCTATTTTGAACTCTTAAGCTCAAAGAAAAAAGCTCAATAAGCTTTAGTTTTAAGCCTTATTGAGTATACTGTCATACATAAAGCTCCCTTTTTCAGCTTATAGAGACCATTTCAAGCTTATACCCCTTTTATAAACAATGAATAATGCTCAAGCCCGCTGAACAACTTTTATTTTATAGCTTTTTGAATTTTAAGCACTTAGGACTTTTCTTTGCATATCGGGTCCACTTCAGGACCATTTTTGTAACTCCTTCATTTCTAGTATAACCACAGTTTAAAAAAGTTTCCCCCAATGGTTAGTTAGCCAGTATACCGCCCGTCAATCCTTTTTGTCCTTTCACTATTAAGTCCCTATAGTTTTAACAACAGTTTAGCTTTAGTTAGTTTTTTAGTTTAATTAATTAATTATATAGGTTAATTTTATAGTTTAATACTTTATTAAAACAGTAACATTATGGGCTTTTTCATATTTTTAGATTTCTCAACTTTTTCTTTAATTAAAACTTTGATTTTTTTTAGATTTTTTATAGTTTTATTTTCAGTCTTTTTCTATTTTCTCTTATTTTAATTAGTTTTTAACTAAGAAAATTCATAAAAAATACAAAAATTACCAAAAAAATATTATTCTTTATTAGAAAATTTTTTTAATCAACAAGTTTGTAGGAAAAATATAAAAACTTATGTAGGGTAAATTTTGCTTAAAATTTAGTCCACCGCAGCCCGTTTACGAGCCCGAATTTTTTTCGTTTCTTACCGTTTTGTTCGTTATGAACACCGTTTTTGAAAATTATTACATTTATTTTTAAGTTAGAATATTTTTGATTATATTAAAAATTTAAAATTAATTTTATAACTTTATCTTTGTAATTTTTTAGCTTTTAGCTAGCTATTTAATTCCCGATAGTCATAATTGCATATTTAATTACACAGTTAATTAGATTTAATAATTTTAGTTAAGTATTTTTAGTGCCCTAATTACTCCCCTTAGATTTGCTTAGGATTTTACATTACCATTATTTATGGCTCCCCTTAGTTTAGGATTTATCCGTAAAACTATTTATGTTCCCCGTAGATACTTTAAGATTCCCATTTTCCACTGCTTGTTTCCCTAAGAGATAATATTAGTTTTCTTTAATTAATTTTAGTTATTCTAGTCTTAAAAATCAAAATCATTCTGTATCTTTCTCAATTCAAATCATCAATTCATTCGTATCGATTTACCATTCCAGCCTCGTTGGGGATTTACGACCCGGAACGCACTAATACTACATTCACGTATCCTTGACTACTGATTTATACACTCTAATATATTTTATATTTTAATATAGTATTATATATAAATTAGTGTCATCACAACCGTATCAATTTTTGGCGCCGTTGCGGTGGAGGCTGTGAAACGATTATCTTTCGTTTGATCAATTGTTTTGTGAAAGAGTTGGTGAATATTTTCTTTTATTATTATAAAAATAAAAATAAAAAAAAAAAGTAACAAAAATAAATTTTCATTTCTTTTTAGTATAATTATCATTTAAAAAACCAAAAAAAAAAAAAAAAAAAAAAAAAAAAAAAAAAATCAAAAATATAAAAACATTGTCCATAATAAAAAAGAAATAAAATTCACAACTTGGTAAAATAAACCAAAAAATAATAATTCTCACATGAGGTATTATCAAAATAGTTCCGGTGAACTTGTTTGGATCCCAACACAAACAAATGATTTTAAAAAACTTGCCTTTTGTGTCACTTCGACGTACGTGCTCACCACGCTAAAGTTGAACAAACTAATAAAGTGGGTATAAGGAGGGTTGTTCCTAGGAACTACGACCCGAAAGGAGAAATAAGCTTCGCGCTATTCCTACTCCTCCGCTCACCTGTGAGTTTATCTTTTTGAGAGCTACCGTGAAGTAAGCAGATTAATTGGTTTAAGTTGTCCTATCTCCTTGTCCGTTAAAATAAATTGTGAATCAATCTTTAGAAAAACCAAAAAAAAAAAAAAAAATTAGTGTAAATTTTCCTTTGTACTCCTCTGTTGTGCAATGCGCCACTCGTTCTCAAGCCCGATAGACGTCGACAACCACAAGTTCGACAAACTCTGTTCGAATCATCTAAGCCTAGAGAAACAATGATAATCCCTCCCATAGTTTACGATGGCTGATAATCTCCTATGGGCGCCAATACACGGAAGCACCCACCGAGGGTTACGAGGATGCGATAGTTATTCCGGAAATCACCGCGAATAACTTTGAGATCAAGCATGGTCTTCTAAATCTTGTTCAAAACAAGCAATTTTTTGGACACGATAAAGAAGACCCACATGCTCACATCCGTTATTTCAACAAGATCACTTCTACGATGAAGATTCCGAACGTACCGAATACGTCGGTTAAGCTTATGCTTTTCCCGTTTTCTCTCGAAGGGGCAGCCCGGATTTGGCTGGAAAAAGAACCCCCTCGGCGATGAAACGTGGGATTGAATCTTGTTTCGAATTTATTAACAAATTCTTCCCCAGCTTCCTCTAAAACAACAATTCTCAGAAATGAAATCCGAGATGTCAGCAAAAATTGTTATGAGACTTTTAAGAGCTTGGGATCGTTTCAATGATCTTTTAAGGGGATGCCCTCATCATGGGTTTTCAGAATTGCATCAACTCGATACATTCTATAATGCCCTAAATTCAAATGACCAAGATTCATTGAACTCAGCTGCCGGTGGTAACTTCTTAGACAAAATGCCTCGAGAATGTTTAAAAATTATCGAGAGCAAGTCTAAGGTACGTCAGTCAAGAAACAAAGCTGTTGTAGCTAAAATGAGTACAAGTTTCTTCCACCCCACTATTTCATCTGAGTGTTGAGCACTCAAAGACATGGTTCGGGCATTAAATCTCGATAGAAAGAACCAAAACCCCCATCTTTCCGCCCCGTGAAGGGCGGTTTGAAACAAAGTAGTGTAACTTGTGGTGGAGGTATGCTGTATCAAAACTGTCCAGCGTCGACTAACCGCAACATGTACCATGACACTCCAAGAGTAGTGTCCCCAGGCCGCTGCGGCCAATTTCAACCAAGCTTAATTCAGGATATCACCTCCGATGGTCCTCAAACCAAATTCGACCTCCTGTTTTCCTCCATTCAAAATCCTCATGCCAATAATAAAACAATTTCAATCGAGGAAATAACTATCAATCAAAACAGAGGAAACAATTTCAAACCAAGGTCAGATTTATCGACCTACGGTTTCATCAACCGGTTGTTTAATCAACCAGTAGCTCCATCAAAACCTGCTCCTCAACACACGGTGTTTCAAAAACAGATTTTGAAAGATATGTCACAGCCATGAAGCAGTGTTGAGAAAACATGCAAACCCATGGTCAAAACCTGCAAATCCCAAATGGCAAATTTGACTGACATGCATTTTCAAAATTGTTTCGGCTAATACAGCTTCTACTCCGCTCTGGAACTCTGCCATTGTAACTAACGGTTACCAACCCTAAGGAAGAATTTAAAGGGTATACAACCAAATGTTTGCTACCATCCAAGGACCGAAGCCGTTAATCATGACACTGAGGTGACAAAGGACACGATGCCTCCTGCTGATAATGGAAGCACCGAAGACGTCCAACCTCCTGTTATTCAAATTCAGACTCGTAATCCAAATCCTGAGCCCAATGTTGCTCCTGTTGTGACTCCAGTTCCTAAAGCACAATTCCATTTTCCATCACGAAAAAGATGAAAGGCGCAGGAAAAAGCTAACGATCAAATCGAGAAATTTTATGAATCTTTAGAGATTTAAGTTTTCGAGATAGCTTTACCGAGCTTGATAGCCATGCCTAAATTTGCTTCAACTTTAAAAACTTTGATTGGAAACAAGGAAAAATTAAGCGAATTGGCAAGGACTCCTTTAAATGAGAACTGTTCAGCGGTCATCCTCAACAAGTTACCAAAGAAACTTGGAGACCCTGGCCGATTTCTGATTCCATGTGAATTTACGGGGATTACTACATGCAACGCATTGGCCGATCTTGGTGCGAGCATTAATCTCATGCCTTATTCTGTATGGAAAAGTCTATCTCTTTCTGAATTGACCCCAACTTGCATGACGCTAGAGCTGGCCGATCGTTCAATCACTGAACCGATTGGTATTGCTGAAGATGTCTTTATAAATGTGGGAAAATTTCAATTTCCAGCTGACTTCGTAGTTGTTGATTTTGAACCAGACCCCCGAGTCCCCTTAATTCTCGGGCGATGTTTCTTGAAAACAAGTCATGCTTGAAGATTGTCTATGAAGGCGAGATTACCCTCGTGTTGGCAAGGAACCAAAAAACATTCAACCTGGACCAAACTTCAAAATATACAGCTGATTACAACCATATGACGGTCAACAAGATCGACGTCATCGATATGGCCTGTGATGAATATTCTCAAGAGGTCCTAGGATTCTCAAGTGTGGTCGCGAGTGGCATCCCACTCCCATATTTTTGAGCCTATTTGTTTTCCACTGCTTCTCCAACTCTCACTCCTTTCGGGGGATAGTGAGTTTCTCTTAATGAATAAGCAGAATCTTTCTTGCTCTAGAAGATGATCCAACTTCATCAGAAATTGACCCTACTTTACCAGGTCCTGAGGGGGACATCCTGATTCTAGAAGAAATTTTGAACAGTGAACCACCACCCCCCCTCCCAAATCAAGAACATATACGCCTGGAGTAGGAAAGAACACAAATCTGTGAAGCTAAACCGTTTAACCTTCCCATTGTGAACTCCTGAGGTTGAACTAAAGAACTGCCACCCATCTTGAATACGCATTTTTAGAAGGCGACGAACAAGATTGCCCTTTCATAATTGCTAAAGACTAAAAAGATGAGGAAAAGGCAGCTCCTTTGTAAAGGTTCTTCAAGTCCCACAAGCGAGCCATCCTTGGAACTCTCGACATAAAGGGTGTTATGCCCGAAATTATGTACTCCACAAATTTTAAATGGAAGAGGACACTATGAACATCTGGAGCAAAGTCAAAGAAGTGTAAACCCAAAAATATCACGATGTTATCAAAGGAGGTTGCAAACCCATGACCTGGATTGATTGACCCCATCACTGACAGTCCCTGGGTGAGCCCGTACACTGTGTACCTAAAAAAGGAGGGTATGACTGTCATCACAAATGAAGAGAAATGAGCTTATTCCTACTCGATTGGGTCACGGGATGGCGAGTATGGTATTGATTACAGAAAACTTAATGAAGCCTCTGCGAAAGGACCACTTCCCATTACCGTTCATTGGACCAAATGCCGAGAACAAGCAGGATAAACGAATACTACTGTTTCCTCTATAGGCTCTCGGGTTACTTTCAGATCCCAATTGACCCAAAAATCATAGAGAAGACAACCTTCACATGCCCATACTGGAACTGTATTGCCTATCGTCGCATGCCTTTAGGCTATGCAATGCTCGTGCACGTTCCAAAGATGTAAGATGGCAATCATCCATCCCACGATATGATTGAAAAACGATGGAATATTCATGGATGAACTTTTCGGATCTTTGGAGACTCTTTCTCCACTGCCTAACCCAATTAGAAAAGATGTTGAAACGGTGTGAAGACACCAATTTGTCCTCTAAACGGGAAAAATCCATTTCATGGTAAAGGAAGCATAGTTCTCGGACATAAAATTTTCTAAGTCGGGACTTGAGGTTTGATAGAGCTAAAGTCTACGTAATAGCTAAACTCCCTCATCCGACTTCGTCAAAGGTGTCCGTAGTTTTCCTTGGGCACGCCGTATTTTACCAGGCATTCAATCAGGACTGTACTCGAAAATTGCCCATCCCTCTTCTTCTCCTCCTCCTATCACTAATGACCTCATTTGCTTGAAAAAAAGAGACGCCGTTTGTCTTTTCTGAAGAGTGTGTCCGATTCCTTTAACACACTCAAAGAAATTGACTGAGGCTCCGGAATCTATAATTAGCTCCCTACAGGGACTTGCCTTTTGAACTGATGTCTATGCTAGCGACTTCGCAATTGGCAGTCCCTCGGGCAAAAGAAAAAACAAGCATTTTCAACCTATACAACTATGAAGAAGACAATGAAACGAGGCTCAAACTCATTACACTACTACGAAAAGAATTACAGCTGTGGTGTATGCCTTGAGAATTTCGTTCATATCTTGTCATGTCAAAAAAGCATATTGTATACTGATCACTCCTGCCATCAAGTATCTCATTGCCAAAAGGATGCTAAGCATACACATGCGGTGGGGATCTTATTGCTCCCAAGACTTTGATATTGAAAATTCGAAGACAAAAAAGGAGCTGAAAATCTCGCCGCCGATCATCTGATCCAGAACTTGAAAATTCCGCAATCAAGACAAACTCGAGAACAAATAAATCAATGAAGCATTTCTCTCGCGACTCTTGGATTTCGATTGATTTCAAGAATCACAGAACCCCAGGGTTTTTTCAGGATTATGCAAAACTACCAAGCGGGGGGAAAACAATTTGTGATTAGGGAATGACATCCCAACAAAAAAATAAATTCTTCAGTGGATGTCAAACACTATTTTGGGATGAATCCTTTCCTGTTTAAGATCTGTGCTGATCAGGTTAAAGACGTTGTGTTTCTAGGGCAAGAAGCTTTAGACCATTCCTCAAAGCTGCCACAGTGGACCTACTGGGGGACACTATGGTGCCAACTACACAGCAATAAAAATCTTCGATTCAGATTCTATAGGCCCACCATCTGCAAGGATGCCCAAAGACTTTGACACCCGTTGTGACATTGTCAACGTCAAGGGAAAAATTACGCAAACGTGAGATCCATCAAAACTCCATCTCAAGTTTTGCGAAAACTTTTGACATCTGGGGCATTGATTTTATGGGGCCGTTTCCACGTCTTCAAGAGGAAACAAGTACATACTGTGGCTTTGACTAGTTTGTCAAAAAGGGTCGAAGCAAAAGCGCTCCCCACAATGATTGCCCGAGTTGTCTGTACAATTAGAGAGAAAACTCTCTTCTCTCGATTTGGTGCACCCCGACTATCATAAGTGATCGCGGAACACACTTTTGCAATGACCAATTTACAAACGTCAAAATGGCTTAAGTAGGAGCACTCACCGTCTCTCCAACCGCATATCACCCACAAACAATGGACAAGTTGAGGGTCACATCGTGGTTAAAGCGTATTCATGAAAGAACCGAGGGAGAAAAATCCGTGCCTCTGTGTCGGATAAATTAGATGATGCTTTAATGGGCCTTCACGCACATCGTAACAAAACACCCATCGGGTGTACTCCAATATAAGCTAGTGTACGGGAAGGCATGTCATCTACCGATCGGCAAGAAGCACAAAAGCCTACTGGGCTCCAAGCATACAAATTTTTGATATCAAACACGGGTGATCACAGGCAAGTTCAATGAATGAACTAAATGAACTTCGTGATCAGCCTACAGAACTCCCTGATCTATAAAGAGAAAACAAAGAGGATACACGATGCTAAGATCAAAAACCGCGTTTTCAACGTTGGTGATCGTGTTCTCCTCTTCAACTCTAGACTGAAGATTTTCTCGGGCAAATTAAATCCCCGTAGGTCTGGACCATTCCACCGTTGCCAAGTTTTTCCTTATGGCAACCGTCGAGCTATCACAAAACTCCGGGCCCAAACTTTAAAGTGAATGGTCATCGAATGCAAACATTACTTTTGGATGGACAGTTACCAACCGAGGTCGTCCCGGATCTCCAAACGTTCCCCATGGACCTAAATTCGGGGACGGGTCAAGCGGTCGGGAACCCTAATACCCATGCTGCATCGTGTAGGATACAGCCCGCATGCTATCAACTACTTCACCGCAACAACCCGTAGGCGTGTGCGGAAAAGAGACTCGACAGGCACCTGAGCCACGGGTGCCACCCACGAAAGCGCAGATAATAAGGGACCCCTACAGCTTGACCCGTCCCCCCGCCATTAAAGGTCCATGGGAACGTAAGGAGATCCGGGACGACCTCGGTTGGTTGTCTCCTCCAAATGTAATGTTATTATTACTGATGACCAATTACACTTTAAAAGTTGGCCCGGAGTTTAGAGATGCTCAGACGTGCCATACGGAAAAACATGGACAAAAGGGAATGGTCCAGACCAACGTGAATTTTAATTTGCCGAGCAAAACTTCATTCTAGAATTGAAGAGAGAGGACACGATCACCAACGTTGAAAACGCGGTTATTTTGATCTTTAGCATCGGTTAAACCACTTGGTATTCTCTTTATTATAGAGTCAAGAGTTCTCTAGGCCTGAACACGAAGCTCAATTAGGTTCATTCAGGTTTGAACTTTCCTTGATCTCACCCGCTGTTTAAATATCAAAATTTGTATGCTTGAGAGCCCAGTAGGCTTTGTGCTCTAAGCTCGATCGGTATATGACATGGCCTTCCCGTACAAAACAAGCTAAGATGGGAGTACACCCGATGGGTGTTTTTGTACCTGTGCTGAAGGCCCATAAAAGCATCAACTCAAATTATGATCCGCCGAGGGAGCACGATTTTCCCCTTCTCCCCGGTCTTTCAAGAATACGCTTTAAAAACCTACGATTTTACAACCAACAACGTTGTCCACCGTGGTATGCTTGTGGATGATATCGGTGGAGAGACGGTGAGAGACTCCATACTTAACATGACTTTTGTAAATTGGCATTGCAAAAAGTGAGTTCCGCGATCACCTTTATAGAATAGCTCAGGTGGTGCACCACATCGAGAGAAGAGAGTTTTCAAAAAATTTACAGACAACTCGTCCATCATTGGTGGGGAGCGCGCTTATTTGGCTTCGACCCATTTTGCAAATAGTCAACAGCCACGAGTAAGTGTACTTGGTTTCTCTTGAAGACGAAACGGCCCCAAAAAACAATGCCCCAGAATGTCCAAAGATTTCGCAAACTAGGATGGATTTTGTGGCATCATCATCACGTTGCGTAATTTTTATTTTTTTCCTTACGTTGACAAATGTCACATCACAACGGAGACAAAGACATGGGCAACCATGTAAGAGTGGTGTGGCCAATATAATCCAGACATCGAAGATTTTCCTTGCTGGGTGTAGTTGGCACCCATAGTGTCCCCAGTAGGTCCACGAGGCGGCAACTTTTGAGAATGCCAAAAGCTTCTTGCCCAGAAACACAGACGTCTAATCACCTGATCACACAGATCTTAAAACAGGAAAGGATCTCCCAGAAATAGTGTTTGACCACCTTGAAGAATTAATTTTTTGTTGGGATGTCCATTCCCCTATAATCAACAAATTTCCCCGGCAAGGTAAGTTTGCAAAATCTGGACAAACCAATGGGGTACATAGATCTTGAGAAGAAGCAATCGAACCAAGATCTCGAGAAAATGCTTATTGATTCTTTGTTCTCGTGAGTTTGCCCCTGTGAAGCGGATATTCAAGTCAGACAGATGATGGATCCCGGCGAGATTTTCAGCTCCTTTTTTTTTGTCTGCGAATATTCAATATCAAAAATCTGAGGCAATAAGATTCCACCGCATGAGTCTTGCCTTAGCATCCTTACTTCTTTGGGTCAAAGAGATTACTTGATGCAGAGTGATCCATATACCACTATTCTTTTTGACAATGACAAAAATGAACGAAACGATCTCAAAGGCATACACCCAGCAAGTACTTATCTTTTTTCCGTAGTAGTGTAAAGATTTGAGCCACGATCATAGTCTTAGCTAGCATAGTGTAAAGGTTGAAAATGCTTGTTTTTCTTTGCCCGAGGGACATTGCCCCAATTGCGGAAGTCCGCTACATCGCACATCAGTACAAAAGGCAATGTCCCACGTTCGGGAGCAATTAAGATCGGAAGCCTCAGTCAATCATCTTTAGTGTGTTAAAGGAATTCGCCACACACTGCTTCAGAAAAGACAAACTGAGTCTCTTATCCCAAGCAAAATAGTCATAAGGAACGGCAATTTTCGAGAAGTCCCTACTACATGAATACGCCGGTAAAAACCGGCGTGCCCAAGGAAACTACAAACGGACACCTTTGACGGAAGTCGGCATTGAGGGAGGTTACTATTACTTCGACTTTAGCTCTATCAACCTCAAGTCCCGACTTAGAAAAATATTTAATGTCGCGAGAACTAATGCCTCCTTTACCATGAAATGGCTTTTTCCCCAGTTTAGAGACAAATTGGTGGTCTATCCACACCGTTTCAACAATCTTTTCTAAATGGTATAGGCACGTTGAGAAAGAGTCTCCAAAAGACCGAAAAGTCATCCATGGAAATACTTCCATCGTTTTTTTTCAATCATATCGTGGAAGATTGCCACATACTCTTTGGAACGGTGCCCGGAGCATTGCATAGGCCCAAAAGGCCTGCCGACGATAGGCAAAAGTATCCGTATGGGCATGTAGAAAGGATTGACCTTTTCTTGATCTTATGGGTCAATTGTGGGATCTGAAAGTAACCCAGAAGCATCGAGTAAACAAGTAGTATCTCGTTTATCCTGCTAGTCCACGAAGCATTTGTGTCCATGAACTGGTAAAAGGGAAGTGGTCTTTCCCGGGTGGCCTTCATTAAGTTTTTCTGTAATCAATACATACTGCCCATCCCGTGTACCAATCGAGTAGGCATCACTCAATCTCTTCATTTGTGAAGACAGTCATAACCACCTTGTTTTAGGTACACAAGTGTACTGGGCATCACCCAAGGGCTGTCAAGAAGGGTTAAATCAATCAGCGTCAAGGGAGTATTTCAAACCTCCTTTTGTGATAACCTCTGAGAATTATTTGGGTTTACCCTTCTTAGCCATTTGCACAGATGGTATCATAGTCCCTCTACCATAAAATATTGTGAGTACAAAATTCCGGGCTAACAACCCTTAATGTCGGAGAGTTTCAAAGCGCTGGCTCCGCTGTGTGGGACTTGAGAACTTTAAAAGAGCTGCCTTTTTTCCTCATCTTTGTAAGTCTATACATTATGACAGGCCATACTTGTCGTCGCCTTCTAAAAATGCGTATTCAAGATGGGGTGGGCATTTCCTTTAAGTTCAACCTCGGGAGGTTCATCAATGAAGGTTCAACTGTTTTAGCTTCACAGAGTTTGAGTTCTTTTTCCTACCTCAGGCAAATATTGTTCAAGATTTGGGAGGGGGGGGTGGTGTGTTCACTGTTCAAAAATTTCTTCTAAAAATCAGCGATGTCCCCACAGGATCCTGGTAAGTAGGGTCAATTTCAGATGAAGTTTGGATCATCTTCTAGAGCAAGGAAACGAATCTGCTTCTTCCATTAGAGAAAATCACTATCCCCGAAAGGAGTGTGAGAGTTGGAGAGCATGGAAACAATAGGCTCAAAATATGGAGTGGGATATGCCACCGCGACCAACACTAGAGAATCTAAGGACCTCTATAGATATTCATCACAGGCCATATCGATGAGTCGATCTTTTTGTTGACCGTCATATGGTTGTAATCAGCTGTATATTTGAAGTTGGTCCAGGTTGAATGTTATGGCTTCTTGCCAACAACGAAGGGTAATCTCCGCCTTCATAGACAAATCTAATCAAAGCATGACTTGTTTCAAGAAACATCGCCCGAGTAATAAGGGGACTCGGGGGTCCTAGGTTCGAAATCAACAACTCCGAAGTCAAGCTGAAATTGAAGATTTTCCCACATTTATAAAAGACATCTTCAGCAATACCATCGGTTCCGTGATTGAACGATCGGCCAAGCTCTATAAGCGTCAAATGCAAGTTGGGGTCAATTCAGAAAGAGATAGACTTTTCCATACAGAATAAGGCATGAGATTAATGCTCGCACCAAGATCGGCCAATGCGTTGCATGTAGTAATCCCCGTAAATTCACATGGAATCAGAAATCGGCCAGGGTCTCCAAGTTTCTTTGGTAACTTTTGAGGAAGACCGCTGAACAGTTCACATTTAGGAGTCCTTGCCAATTCGCTTAATTTTTTTCCTTGTTTCCAATCAAAGTTTTTAAAGTTGAAGCAAATTTAGGCATGAGCATCAAGGCATCGGTAAAGCTAATCTCGAAACTTAAATCTCTAAAGATTTCATAAAATTTCTCGATTTGATCGTTAGCTTTTTCCTTGCGCCTTTCATCATTTCTTCGTGATGGAAATGGAATTGATGCTTTAGGAACTGGAGTCACAACAGGAGCAACATTGGGCTCAGGATTTGGATTACATTCTGAATTTGATAACAGAGGTTGGATGTCTTCGGTGCTTCCATTAAATCGAGCAGGAGGCATCGTGTCCTTTGTTCACCTCATTGTCAATGATTAACGGCTTTTCGGTCCTTGGATGGTAGCACCACATTCGGGTAGTGATACCTTTAAATCATCCTTAGGGTTGGTAACATGTTACCAGAAGTTCCAAGCCCGGAAGTAAGAAGCTGTTATTAAGCAGTAACAAATTTTGAAAGCATGTCAGATCAAATTTGCCATCTTGGGATTGCAGGTTTTGACCTTGGGTTTGGCAGGTTATCATCTCAACACTGCATCATTGGCTGTGACATATCTTTCAAAATCTTTTCTTGACGACACCGTGTGTCTGAGGAGCAGGTCCTTATGAGCACTGGTTGATTAACAACCGTTTGATGAGCACCGAGTGGATCGATAAATCTGACCTTGTTTGAAATTGTTTTCCTCTTTTTGATTGAAGTATATTTTCCTCATTTAAATTGTTTTGATTATTGGCATGAGGATTCTGAACTGGAGGAAAACCAGGAGGTCGAATTTGGTTTGAGACCATCGGAGGTCGATAACCAGAATTAGCTTGGTTGAAATTGGCCGCAGCGGCCTGGGACACATACTCTTGGATGTTGTCATGGTACATGTTTGCTGAAGTATGGCCAGGACAGTTTATGATAAGCATGACCTCCCCCACAAGTTTACACACCTTTGTTCAACCGCCCTTCACGGGGGCGGAAGCTGGGGTTTGGTTCTTTCTATCGAGAATTAATGCCCGAACCATGTCTTTGAGTTCAGCAACATCAGATGAAATAGCTGGGGTGGAAGAACTTGTACTCATTTTAGCTACAACAGCTTTGTTTCTTGACTGACGTACCTTAGACTTGCTCTCGATAATTTTTAAACATTCTCGAGGCATTTTGTCTAAGAAGTTACCACCGGCAGCTGAGTTCAATGAATCTTGTCCATTTTAATTTAGGGCATTAATAGAAGTGTATCGATATGCAATCTGAAAAACCCATGATGAGGAGCAACCCCTTAAAAGAACATTGAAACGATCCCAAGCCTCATAAACGTCTCAACATATATTTGCTGAAATCTCGTGATTTCATTTCTAGATTTGTTTGTTTTAGAGGGCGGGAAGAATTTGTCAATGAAATTTCGAAACAAGATCATCCACGTTTCAATCGACCGGAAGGGGGTTCATTTTTCAGCCAAATCCGGGCTGCCCCTCGAGAGAAAACGAGGACAAAAGCATAAGCTTAACCGACGTATTCGGTACGTTCGGAATCTTCATCGTAGAAGTGATCTTGTTGAAATAACGGATGTGAGCATGTGGGTCTTCTTTATCGTGTCCAAAAAATTGCTTGTTTTGAACAAGATTCAGAAGACCATGCTTGATCTCAAAGTTTATTCGCAGGTGGATTCCGGAATAACATCCATCCTCGTAACCCTCGTGGTTGCTTCGAGAAATTGGCCATAGTTACGATTATCAGCCTCGGTAACAATGGGAGGATTATCATTTTTCTCAAGGTTATAGATGATTCACAGAATTTTGTCGAACTGTGGTTAGTCGACGTCTACGGGCTTGAGAACGAGTTGCGCATGCACAAATTAGGATTACACAAGAAAAAACAAAAGGAAAATTTACACTAAATTTTTTTTTTTTTTTTTGGTTTTTCAAAGATTGATTCACAATTTATTTTAACGGACAAGGAGATAGGACAACTTAAACCAATTAATCTGCTTACTTCACGGTAGCTCTCAAAAAGATAAACTCACAGGTGAGCGGAGGAGTAGGAATAGCGCGAAGCTTATTTCTCCTTTCGGGTCGTAGTTCCTAGGAACAACCCTCCTTATACCCACTTTATAGTTTGTTCAACTTTCCGAGGTGAGCCGTACGTCGTAAGAGACACAAAAGGCAAGTTTTTAAATCTTTTGTTCGAGTTGGGAACCAACAAGTTCACCGGAACTTATTATGATAATACCTCAGTTGAGAATATTATATTTTGGTATTTTACCAAGTTGTGAATTTTATTTCTTTTTTATTATGGACAATGTTTTTATATTTTTGATTTTTTTTTTTTTTTTTTTTTTTTTTTTTTTTTTTTTTTTTTTTAAATGATAATTATACTAAAAAGAAATGAAAAATATTTTTGTACTTTTTTTTTTTTTTTTTTTTTATTATAATAAAAGAAAATATTCACAGTTTCAAAAACAATTGATCAAACGTAACGATAAACGTTTGCACAGCCTCCCCGGCAACGGCGCCAAAAATTGATCGGTTGAGATTACACTAAATATATATATAATATATATTAAAATATAAAATATATAAAGAAGTGTAAAAACACAGAGCAATCAATGATACCGAGAAGTAGTATAGAGCTTCCCGGGTCGTAAATCCCCAACGGAGGCGTGGAATGTAAATCGATACGAATGACTTGATGATTTGAATTGAAAACATGCATATGATTATTAACTAGATAAACTAAAATTAATTAAAGAAAACTAAAATTATTCTACGGGAAACAAGCAGTGGAAAATGGGAATCTTAAGTATACTACGGGGAACAAAAATAGTTATAACGATAAATCCTAAACTACGGGAGCATAAATAATGGTAATGAAAATCCTAAGAAATCTACGGGGAACGTAATTAGGCTAAAAATACTTAACTAAAATAATTAAATCTAATTAACTAAATTAAATATGCAATTATAGACTATCGGGAATTAAATAGCAAGCTAAAACTAAAAATTACAAAAATAAAGTTATAAAATTAATTTTAAAATTTTAATAAATCAAAAATATTCTAACTTAAAAGAAAATGTAAAAATTTTCAAAAACGGAGTTCAAAAACGAACAAAACGGTAAGAAACGAAAAATTCGGGCTCGTAAACGGGCCCGGAACTGAATTTTAAGCAAAAATTACCCTACATAAGTTTTTATATTTTTCCTACAAACTAGTTGATTAAAGAAAATTTTCTAAAAAAGAAAAATATTTTTTTGTTAATTTTTGTATTTTTTATGAATTTTCTAAGATTAAAAACTAATTAAAATTAAGAAAATAGAAAAAGACAGAAAATAAAACTATAAAAAATCTGAAAAAATCAAATTAAATAAAGAAAAAGTTGAGAAATCTAAAAATATGAAAAGCCCTAAAAGTTACTGTTTTAATTAAAAGTAATTAAACTAATTAAAATTAAACCTAAATTAATTAATTAAATTAAATAAAACTAACTAAAGCTAACTGTTGTTAAAACTAAAGGACTAATAGTGAAAGGACAAAAGGATCGACGGGGTAACAGGCTAACTAACCATAGGGACTAACTGTGTTAACTAGAAAAGAAGAAGTTACAAAAAATTCCACATTGAAGTGGACCCCGAAATGCAAAGGAAAGTCCTAAGTGCATAAAATCAAAAATGCCTATAAATAAACGTAGTTCAGGGGCTTGAGCTTAATCATTGTTTATAAAGGGTATAACTGAAATGGACTCAATAATCTGGAAAAGGTAGCTTTTGAATGACAGAAACTAATAAGCTTAAAAAGCTTATTGAAGCTTTTCTTGGAGCTTATAGAGCTCAAAATAAGCTACAACTGGAGGGAATAGCTAACAAAACCTAAGGGTATCCTAAAAAATAAGCTAGGTCACTAAGATTTAAGCCCTAGCATAATAGGAGCTAAAAATTACTTAAGCTAATTTGAACAGTTTTTGAATATAAAACAAAAAAGGTGCACTTAAGCCTAAATTAAGCAAGTTAGAAAGGAAATTAAGCAAGCTACTTTGGGGGCTTAAAGGGCACTTAATAAGCTACAACTAAAAGCTAAAAGATACTAGGTCCTAGTGCAAAATAAACTAGATAAAGGGTGCTGAAATTGGTGCTCAGCACCAGGGTAGCTGCCAAACAGTGGCTGAAAGGCTTTTATTTGAGCTAATGCAAATATGCACATTGTGGCTTTTTACTTTTACCTTTAAACCCCAAACCAAGCAAAGACAGAAGTATAATGGTGGCCAATAAGCTTAATTTCCGAACATAAATAGGGCTTAAAGGATCACTGCATGGATCCTGCTGATTTTTAAAAGCTCAAAGATCAATGTTTTCAAAAAAATGCAAACCAACAATTTGACGTTATTTGTCCAAAGTAAAAGGGACAGAAACAAAGGCTCTTGGTAAATGCTTAGAATCAACTCAAATAAGCACAACAAAGTGTGGGGGCTGTAGCTGTCTAAGTGCTGCCTAAGGGGGGGTAGTGTAGGCGGTGCCTTTTTGCTAGGGGGTTAAAATTTTTGGGACAGAAAATAGAAAAGGTGTCACACAAACATGAATTTGTTTTAACTAAAACTTGTACTTAATTTGGCCTAATACAAGACCACACACTCGCCAAAGGGTGGCTGATGCTTGTGACCCCATAACACACCCATAACGACCCATATTGGTCTTTTACCAATACACCCCTTTAACATAAGTAAAAATTCCCTTGGATTGCTTTGTGTGGGATATGGGTGAAATTCCGAAGAGTTGTAGTTAAGAATATGGCTGTGGATATAGTAGGGGGGGTGGGACAGTGAAAGTTTGTAGGTCTATGTTAGGTCGTGCGATCAGCAAATACCCAAGGGGTTTTCGTTCACAGATGAGTGTGGAGACACACTAATTCAAGAGGTGGTCACGAGTGTTGGGTGGGGGGGGGGAAATAGTAAGAAAGCGTCACAAAGGATGAATAACCTGAAACTTGAGGCGTGAGGTTTGGAATAGGGTTATTGTTTATAAACAAATATCTGATTATCGGCCATGGGTAGTGACACACATTACAGAACAAGGTGAACTGCTAGTTGGGATGACGTAATGGTGGAGGTTCACTCTTGTAAGTGTAAGAGGTTGGTATGCAGGGAGCGCGAAAAAGGAGGCGATAAAGCTAAGTTAAAAACAGTAAGGCGGGGTATGTGCGGTTGCTTTGTATGTTGGATGGGGGGGCGGGGAGCGTGGGGGCGAGGTGTTTATAGATGTGAGAGGCGCGTGGTGCTCGGCGAGGGAGCCTCTTTTGTTTGTTAGTGTGTGGTTAGGTGAAGGCTCGACAGGGTCCAAATCGCGGGTAACCGGGCTGTACGATAGATGTATATAAAGTATTTGTGCTGGACTTTTGAGCTCAATCCCGCCATAGATTGTTTCCTGAGGGAGGAGGAGGAGTTGTGCCAAGCGAGTGGTGGCGAGGGGGATTTAGGGAAACAGGTTATGGAGTTGGGTAGGTGGGTTTTGTAGGTGTTGACTGGGATTAAGGAAGGGTTTGGGTTAAAGAAGTGTGGGTATTGGGTGGCTCTGCGTGGGGTGGCTAAGGTGAGTGGGGGGTTTCAGAGGTGGCAGGGGAAGTGCGGAGCGGAGGGGAGTGGGGTGAGTGTCCGGGTTAAGGCTCAGGTTCTGTTTTAAAGAACAAAGGTGGTACAAAATAAGGTGTGCACAACAGGACGAGCACCCCATCGGGCAGTTTTACTGATATGCATTTGTCGGCCTGTTACTATTTGCTGTTTTGTTCTTTTCTTTTATAGTATATACAGCGTAGTTATTGATAGTTGGACAAAAGGGGAAGACAAATTTTAACTAAAAACGCCAAACGGGAATCCTAAACGGGACCTAAAAACCCTAAATTATCAAAATTAAGTCCTAAAATGATCTTTTTGGTTTTTATAAGTCTTAATTGACTAAAAAGCTAAAACAAAGAAAACTAGATCAAAAACGGAAGAGATTAGGGCTTAAAAACTATAAAAACGTGAACGGGATTCAATCCCGTTCCTTAAAAAACAAAATTTTGCAATTTAAACCCTACGAAAGCAAATCTAATTTTCCTAGGTTTTAAATGTTAAAAGAAAATTTTCTAAAAAAGAATTATATTTTTTTGACTTTTTTATAATTTTTTATGAATTAAAAATGATTTTAATGAAATTAAATGTTTAAAAATACTAAATAATTTATAAAAAAACTGGAAAAATCATAAAAAGTAGCTTGAACAGTGAGGAATCTAGTAAAAATAAGCTTGTGAAAACAGCTTATCAAATAAGCAGTGAAATAAGCTAAAAACAGCTTATAAAATAAAAAGGGTAAAACATGTATAAGTATTTAATTTGGCAAAGTAAAATCCAAAAAGACCCCAGGGCAAGTGGTGGTGGAGTGTGTCTGTAAAACGTTTGGTTGATGGTGGTAGAGGTCCCGGGTTCGAGCTTAGGCTCACTTGGGGCTTCCCACTATCCCAAATGTTTTTTTCTTTCTATTTTTTAAGAACTTTTTAAAAGACTTAAAAATAAGCACTTTTTACAAAGACACTTTTTTTATAAAACACAAATAAGCACTAAAATAAGCTAAATAAGACAGAATAAACAACACTTTACTAAGCCTTAAAAATGACTAACTGTTTGGCAAATTAGGCACTAATAAGCAAACCAAAAAGAGTAGTAAGCTAAGACAGGTAATAAGCTATCTCTAAAAAGCACTTAGAAACAAAAATAAGCAAGCATAATAAGCTAGAATGACAGAATAATCAAAAAGCTATAAAACTTAGAAATTTTAAGCTAAAATGCCAATAAGCTTAAATAAGCTCTAAACTGAAATAAATAAGCTAAAATGGGCTTAATCTAACTTAATAAGCTAAACTACACCTAAATAAGCAGAAGCGATAAGCAGATAAGCTTAAATAAGCTAAAAAGCAATTTGGCAAAAAACTAGTAAGAAAAAGGCCAAGAGGGACTTTTCTAGCTTAAAAATAAGCTAGCAAAAGGATCCTTATGGCTTAGTGGCTTATACCACTAAGAAGAATGACCAAAAAGCTACAATAAGTAACAAAGAAAAAGCATTTTAAAATTCAAATAAACTCTTAAAAAAACTTCATGAAAAGGCTATCTCATGCTGACTCAACACTTAGACAAATTTTTGATAACTCTTGCAATCTTAACAAAACCACACTTTTGAGCTTAAAAATAAGCACACAAACAGATCCTTATGACTATATAGCCTACAAACAGATTAACTTAAGACCCCAAAGAACAATAATCAACACTCAAAAAGGAGTTTGAAATTCACAAAAAGCTACAATAAGCATTTAAAAAAGCATTTTCTCAAATTTTTTCAATTCTTAGCAAATACTTGACAGTTTTGGAAAAACACAAACCAAACAATGCAGGCTTTAAAGCTTTGTTTCTAACTTCTTTTTAACACTTGAACAAACTCAAAAACATCACAAATCAACAATAAGCAAGAGCACAATCAAATAAGCAACTAAAATAAGCTTAAACCAACAGTTTTAAACCACAACTCCTCAAAACCTTAAAAATGAGTTTTACTTCTTAAAAACTTTAACAAACTGATTTTTAAGACTACTTTAAGTTAAACTAAACTGACTTAAGTGTCAAATTGCAATTTTAACCCATTTTGACCCATAAAACAGGTTAAACCAAACACCCCTTTAAATACTTAAAATGCCTTTTTTACTTGCAAACTTAAAATTTTTATGAACAACCCTTTAAGACCAGATATCTAACAAGCATAATAAGCAATATTAAGCATATTTAGACAACTAATAAGCAATCAAATAAGCTAAAACAGATTGTGTTAGTTTATAAGCTATTTAAGACAAATTTAAGAAAAACTTGCACAAATGATTTCTAAACTGTAAAACAAGCATAATAAGCATAAAACATCATAAGCAAACACAAATAAGCAAATATAAGCAGACAATAAGCACAAATAAGCAGTTGAATAGTAAAAAAACTATAAATAGAAAAATGAAACTTACAAAGGCCCTTGCTCAAAACAGGGCAAATGAGCTCAAAAGAGCTTATCTACTAGCTCTAGCTTGAATAAAACAAGCTAGTAAAAGCAATATAAGCCCTTCCCTTTTAGGCTTATCTTCCAAAGAGCTTTTTGAGTGGTTTTTGATAAAACAAACTTAAACCTTGCAAACTATGAAAAAGTTTTCTAAGACTAAAGTAACAGCTTAAGAAGGGTATAAAAAAAGCTTTTGAGAGCTTATAAAATAGTTTTAAACAATCAAGCACTTTAACTTAAATACGGGGTAAAACATATAAACTTCAATTTTTCATTAAACTTTAAATCATTACAAAGCTTTTAAAAAAAGATTACAATAAACATTAAAATATAAGCTGAAAACTGAAAAGCTAGATAAAAAGACTAAGTACCCAAAGGCTTACAAATGAGCCTATTTATACTAATTAAAGGAAGGTTCTAGGTCCTGTGCTTCTTTGCTGAGAGGGCTTAAGCCTGTGTTTCTTGTGTGAGAGAGGTCTCAAATCAATCGTAGCCATCCAATTTAAGTAGTGTCCAAGTCATGTCATCTCCACCATTCATTCTTTGTCTTCTTTTATAGATGAATAGAAATGCAAGGGATTGCCAAGGTGGCAATTGGTGGGATAAGTTGTGAGGTATGTAGACAAAGTAGAGAAGAAAGGGGAACAGTGTTGGGGTGAATTTGGCGGGTAGTAAAGACAGGGAACTGAATAAGATGAACAGTGTTCCCAGGTTATTTTGAAGTTTGGATAATGTTAGGAAAGGTCCCTGAAGGTTATATATTGTATTGCAAGTATAGTCCTTTGGTGATACAACTTTAGTCCTTGGAGTTTATAAATGTTTGCACCGTTAGTCCTTTTAGGGACTAACGGGGTTAAGTTTAAAAGATGGGGAAAATGGGGGTGTTAACAACTTATTATATAGGTGAAATAGGCTTTGTTTTGGGCCGGGTATGGAAATGAATGGACTTGGGCTTTTATTTATGGTTTAAGGGTTATAAAGATATAAGTGGGCTTTCCCGGGACCACTAGGTGGGTACAGGTGGGCCTACTTTTGGCAGTTTAGGTTTTCGGGTTTGGTTTTCGATGCTCTTTCCAAATCCAGTTCCTGGGGTTGACTTTGACCTGATTTGACTTTGACTTTTTGTTGACTTTTGGCTTTGACTTGAGTTTTCTTTCACGCTCTTTCCGTTCTCGTGCTCGGTTTTGTCGTTTTGGCTTTGATTTTTGTCCTTTTCTTGGATATCCATTACTTGCATAAAACAAATGCAAAACACACAAATACAATGTATTTTTGGTAGGTTTTTAGTCAATTAAGTCCGGTTTTAGTGGTCAAAGGTATGTGTAATTAAACGCATACCAAAATCCCCCATACTAAGATATTACGTATCCTCACGTAATGCTATAAGTAAGCACTTAGAAAACTAAGAATCTCAATCCCACTCGACTAATTAACTCGAAAAGTAGCTCAGTGTTCATCGAGGGGATTTAAAGAATCAAGAGTTTAGAAAAGCCCCATTTTACCACTTTTAATGATATACACTTATTACCACTAATATTTTTTTGTATTTTTCCTTTTTTTAACAACTAACTAATTTGACTTTCGTTATTTTCATAACCGTTAGGGATCATAGAACAAGATGCATTTCGATCTGAGAATGCCCCAAAAAGGATAAATTCATCGTTCCTGACTTTTCACTCTCTCCAAACCAAGCTTAAAACAAAATCATAGTTAAATATCAGTTAAGATGCTAACACTGCTCATATTTGCAACTTGTGAACTTTTCACTCCTGACAATTATTATATCTAAGGTGAGTGTGCTATTTTGAATTTCAAACATGGATAAACATTTTGCAAAATTCTATGCTTTACGTTCCTCCCGAGAATAATGAGTTTGAAGGCGAGATCATCCCATTTAACGACTTTTGTCTCGGCACATCCCAACCTTGCGGCTAAGTGACCAGGCTTTTGACACCCCACAGAGACTAGTATCGGGACTCACGGACCTTAGGTTTAAAAAATTCTCAGGTTTCCCGTATAGACATAACTTATTTTAAAAACTTTAAAATGAATTAGTCACAGTTCAAAAGCATATTTAAGTTTGACAAAAAGAGATCTACAATTCACACTTAAGATTTAAAAATAATTCTGATGCAATTGTAACCCTCGACCTTTTAGAAGGCTGCAACATCGGTTGTGAGCCGGCAAGATGCAGCAAAATTTTATCAGTCTCGAATTTTTATTCTTACTATGGGCTTTCTTTAGAAGGCTGTAACATCGGTTGTGAGCCGGCAGGATACAGCAAACTTTTATCAGCCTATAGTTTATTATTCATTACTTATTATTCTTTTTTCATTTTTCAACATATTTTCATTTTTTTTCATTTTACGATATAGAGAAGACTTCTTTTTGAAAAATTCAAGTATAAATTTGAACTCAGACTAAACTTTTTGCTATACACTACATAAAAGTTGTTGATTTAAGTTTAATCTCCAAAAATAGCACGTATATTAATCCGGTTAAGAGCTTATGGGAGAAAAAGTCACAAATTACATACATGAGCTCTTAAGATTTCCAACTAATCCTTGTTTAGCATCAAACTCATAATTAACACTATAATTTTTCGTTCTTCGAGAATTCCGCGAACGCTTAGCCTAAATGTTAATGAACAAGCTAGAGCTCAACTCGCTCGATCGAGTCAAAATTTATTCTTATTCTACCCAGCAGGAAAGTCAAAATTGTGACAAAACACTTATTTTATTTTTGAAAATTTTTAAATTTTTTCATTTTTTTTGAAATTTTTTGTAAAAAATAGGATTACGTGAAAACAACAGCTGCAGGCACAATCAAATCGATAGATCCCCCCATACTAGAATTAAACATTGTTCTTAATGTTTTAAGAAGGGTCTCTACATAAATCTAAAGTCGTTTATTAAGTATGCTTAAAGATAAACGTTAGTCGATTATATTAGGATATTGGATTTCCTAAATGAAGCTGATGATTTGAAGCTCTTGTGATTGAAGGACAAAACCGCGAGCACGAGAGGCTTTAAAAATCCGAGACAATCCTGGACAATCATAAAAACACAAGCAAACGAGAAAGGAAAGAGGCAAGCCTCTCACAACAAAAACACTTTCTCATTACTACATATTATAACTACAGATAAGCATAGGGTGCCTCCCACGAAGCGCTTGTTTAGGGTCACTAAGCTTGACCCAATCCCCAAATTCATTTGTCCTTAGGGAAGGTTTGGAGATCTGGGATAACCAATTGTGGTACATCCCCTCTAAAGTTGTGCTTAATTCGATGACCGTTCATCTTGAAGTTTGGCCTGAAGTTTTGAGATAACTCAACGGTGCCATATGGAAAGACATGGGCAATGGTGAACGGTCCAGACCAACGAGATTTCAACTTGCCTGAGAACATCTTAAATCTAGAGTTAAAAAGGAGGACATGATTACCGACGTTGAAAACGCAATTTTTGATCTTTGAGTCATGGATTCTCTTTGTTTTCTCTTTATAGATCAAAGAGTTCTCATAGGCATGATCACAAAGTTCATTTAGTTCATTGAGTTGAACTTTATGCTAATCACCCGCGGTCTCAAGGTCAAAGTTTTCATGCTTCAAGGCCTAGTAGGTACACGACCTTGTATGGGATGCACCCAATGGGTGTTTTGTAAGTGGTATGGAAGGCCCAAAGTGTGTCATCTTAATTGTTCGACCAAAAGGCACGGTATTCGCCCACAGTCCTTTTAAGAATTCATTTCAAGCCACGATTGGATACCTTAACTTGCCTACTTGTTTGTGGGTGATACGTGGTGGAGAGACGGTGAGTAACTCCGTATTTAAGCATGACCTTTGCAAATTGGTCATTGCAAAAATGGGTTCCGCGATCACTTATGATAGCACGAGGGGCACCGAATCAGACGAAGAGAGATTTAAGAAATTTGCAAACAACTCGGGCGTCGTTGGTGATGAGCGCTTTTGCTTCAACCCATTTTGACAAGTAATCGACCGCCACAAGTATGTATTTGTTTCCTCGTGAAGATGGGAACGGCCCCATGAAATCGATTCCCCATACGTCAAATATTTTGCAAACTTGGATGGAATTTTGAGGCATTTCATCACGCTGTGAAATTTTTCCTTAACGCTGACAAGTGTCACATCGGGTGACCAAGTCATGGGCATCTTTGTAAATTGTGGGCCAATAAAATCTTGAGTCAAAAACCTTTTTAGCGGTGTAGTTGGCATCGTAATGTCCCCCGGTGGATCCACTATGGCAAGCTGTGAGGATGTCAACAGCTTCTTATCCAGCAACACACCGTCGGATCACTTGATCTGCACATATTTTGAACAAATAGGGGTCGTCCCAAAAGTAGTGTTTAACATCTTTGAAAAACTTGTTTTCCTGCTCGGACGACATCCCTTTAACAATGAAATTCCCCGCGTGGTAATTTGCATACCACGGGGTACTTGAGTCACCACGAAAAGTCACCATATTAAGTGTCTCAAGAGGAAACTTTTCATTTATCTCCTTTGGGTCGAGCACATTTTCATAAGGTTTTTCTAATCGGAAAAGATGATCAGCCGCGAGATTCTCGGCTCCTTTTGTGTCAATTACTTTGAATTTGATCTCTTGAAGGAGGAGAACCCACCGAAGCAACCTCGCCTTGGAATCCTTTTTTGCAAAGAGATATTTTAAGGCGGAGTAATCCATATACACAATGCTTTTGTTCAAGATGAGGTAAGACCAGAATTTTTCAAAGGCATACACCATGGCTAACATTTCTTTCTCTGTCGTAGTGTAATGCGATTCTGACTCATTCATTGTTTTGCTAGCATAGTGTACATGCCTAAAGTGTTTTTCATGACGTTGCCCTAAGACTGCTCCTATGGCAAAGTCGCTTGCATCGCACATAAGCTCAAAGGGCAAATCCTAGTCTGGGGCAATCAAGATTGGAGCTTCGGTAAGTTTTTTCTTTAACGTTTCAAAACTTTAGATACATTCATTTGAGAAGATAAACAAAGTATTCTTCTAAAGAAGATGAGTCATCGGCCGGGAAATTCTAGAAAAATCCTTATTGAATCGTCGGTAGAAACCGGCATGACCAAGAAAACTCTGAACACCCTTTATGGTGGTGGGATGAGGTAACTTAGCAATCACATCGACTTTGGCTTTATCAACCTCAATCCCATTTTTGGAAATCTTATGGCCAAGGACAATTCCTTCCTTAACCATAAAATGACTCTTTTTCCAATTCAGACAAAGATTGGTATCTTCACACCTTTAAAGCATCTTGTCTACACGAGAAAGGCAATTTTCGAATGAATTCCCAAAGACCGAAGATTCATCCATGAATACTTCCATAGTTTTTTCAATCATATCATGAAAGATAACCATCATACACCTCTGGAACGTGCCCGGTGCATTGCATAAGCCGAAAGGCATGCGACGATAGGCGAACGTTCCATAAGGACACATGAATGTGGTCTTTTCTTGATCATGAGGGTCGATGGGAATTTAAAAGTAACCCGAGAAACCATCGAGAAAACAATAATACTCGTTTCCCGCTAATCTCTCGAGCATTTGATCCATAAACGGTAGTGGAAATTGGTCTTTATGGGTGGCTTCATTTAACTTGCGGTAGTCAATGCACACACGCCACCCCATAACCAATCGAGTCGGGATCAATTCATTTTCATCATTTTCAAAAATGGTAAAGCCACCCTTTTTCGGTACACAGTGTACGGGGCTCACCCAAGGACTATCCGAGATCGTGTAAATTAATCCGGCGTCAAGAAGTTTTTCAACCTCCTTTTTTATGACATCGTAGATCTATGGATTCACCCGTCTTTGGTGTTGAACTGCCGGTTTGTAGTCCTCTTCCATAAGAATCTTGTGAGTATAAAATTATGGGTTAATACCCTTGATGTCGGAGAGTTTCCAAGCGATGGAACGCTTGTGTGACTTCAAAACCTTTATGAGAGTGGCTTTTTCCTCGACACTCAAGTCTTTAGCAATTATGATGGGCAACTTGTTGTTACCTTCCAAAAATCGTAATCGAGATAGGAGTAGTCCTTATTCGAGATGAGGAGGTAAGTCCTTGTGTTCGACTTTGAGAGGTTCATCAATTGAAGATTTATCAGTTTTAGCTTCACAAACTTTAAGTTCTTTTCGAATTTCAAGCAAATAATTTCCTTGAGTGGGAGGGGGTAATGATGGATCATCATTAAGAAATGCTTCAAGAAGAATAATATCCCCCTCCGGGTCAAAATTAGAGTCATCAACTTCTGGTGAAGTTGGATCATCTTTAAGAGCGAGGAAAGCATCGACTTCCCTAAGAAGAAAATCACTATCCCCGAAGGGAGTGAGAGTCGGAGAAGAGGTAGAAACGATCGGGTCATAATAAGGAGTGGGATTTCCACTCACGATCACATCAGAGAAACCGAGAACTTCTTGAGAATACTCCTCAAAAGCCATTTCAATGACGTCGATTCGGTTAACCGAATTATCATTCTAATTAGAGGAGTATCTTGAAGTTTGATCAAGATTGAATGTTATGGCTTCTTTTCCAACATGAAGGGTTAATTCACCTTTGTACACATCAATCAAAGCATGTCCGGTCTTTAAGAAGGATCTCCCAAGAATTAGGGGAACTCAGGGATCGACATCAAAGTCTACGAGTACAAAGTCGGCCAGGAATTGGAACTTTCCTACTTTTACATAGACATCTTCGGCGATACCGATCGGTTAGGTGATCGAACGGTCCGCAAGTTTAAGAGTCATACAAGTAGGAGTGAGCTCCGAAAGAGAAAGTTTTTCCCACACGGATAATGGCATGAGATTTATGCTAGCGCCAAGATCGGCCAAGGCTAAGCACTCATCCATTCCGGGAAAATCACACGGTATGAGAAATTTGTCAGGGTCTCCAAGTTTTTTGGGTAACTTTTTGAGGAGAACCGCCAAGCAATGCTCATCTAACGGAGTTCTAGCCATTTCACTTAATTTTTCTTTGTTTCTAATTAAGGCTTTAAGAGTCGAGGCAAATTTTGGCCTAAGAATCAAAGCATCCGTGAGGCTAATTTTGAAACTCAAATCTTTAAAGATTTCGTAGAATTTCTCAATATGGTTGTTAGCTTTTTCACGGCGCCTTTCATCATTACGTCTCGAAGGATATGGAATTAACAGTTTCAAGTTAGGCATCGAAGCACTAACGGGACCAACAACGGGCTTAAAAGTTGGTACATGAGATTGAATTTGGACAACCGGAGGTTGGACGTCTTTGGTGCTTCCGTTATTAGTAGGAAGCACCATGTCCTTTGTCACCTCGGTTTCACGTTCCACTACTTTAGGAGAAGAAGAAGAAGTAGTAGGAATCGTGGGTCCTTGATAAGAAACGCCACTTTGGGTAGTGATTGCTTTCAAGTCACTTTTTGGGTTAGCAACGGTGTTGCTAGGAAGAGAACCCGAGCCCGAAGTAGAGGCGGTATTAGAATTCATGAACTTGGTAAGCAAATCGGTTAAATTGGTAATTTGATTTTGCATGTTTTGGGTTTGGTTTCGCATATTTCTCATAACCGCATCATTTGCTTTGATGTAGTTTTGAAAATCATCCTTCGACACACCTTGTGTTTGCGGAGCCAGAGCTTGGTAAGGTGGAGCTTGGTTAATCGAAGGTTGATTAATCGGGGGTCGATAAATTTGGCCTTGGTTGTAATTATTTCCCTGGTTGGTTGTAACGGTTTTGGTTATTACCTTGGTTTTGTTAAACAGGAGGAAAACCAGGAGGTCGAATTTGATTAGCAATTGGTGCTTGGTAACCGGTATTTCCTTGATTGAGATTTGCTGCAGCGGCTTGGGAAACATATTCTTGAATATTGTCATGATAAACGTTGCCATCGGTGGCGAGACAATTTCGGTAAGCATGAGCACCACCGCAAGTAACAAAACTTTCCTCGACCGCTTTTACAGGAGCGGGAGCTTGGGATTTCTTATCGAGAAGTAAAGCTTTCACCATATCTTTAAGTTTGGCAACATCGGGAGAAATACCGGGGGTAGAACTGCTCGCACTCACTTTGGCAACAACTGGTTTGTTACGTGAATTGTAAACTTTGGATTTGCTCTCGATGATTCTTAGGCAATCACGGGGCATTCCAAAAAGTTACCACCCGCGGCGGAATTGAATGAATCTTGATCATTAGAGTTCAAAGCATTATAAAAAGTATGGAGTTGATGTAATTTCGAAAATCCATGATGTGGGGATGCCCGAAGAAGATCATTGAATCGGTTCCATGCCTCGTAAAAAGTTTCATCAAATCGTTGTTGAAATCTCATGATTTCATTTCAAAGATTTGTTTTTTTGGAATGTGGGAAGAATTTGTTGATGAATTTTGAAACAAGATCATCCCATGTGAGAATCGATCGAGGGGGTTCTTTCTCAAGCCAAATCCGGGCGGCACCCTCGAGGGAAAATTGGAAAAGCATAAGCTCTTCCGACGTACTCAGGACGTTCGGGAACTTCATCGTAGAAGTGATCTGGTTGAAATAACAGATGTGAGCATAAGGGTCTTCTTTGTCATGTCCGAATTTTTTTTGTTTTGAACGAGGGTAAGCAAACCGTGCTTAAGCTCAAAGTTGTCCGCGGTGATTTCGGGCACAACGATGGCATCCTCGTAACCCACGGTGGGTGCTTCAAGCAATTGAGCCATAGTACGAGTATCGTCCATCGTAACTACAGGAGGAGCTTGATTTTCAATAGGTACCACAAGATTAGATGCTTCAACAAAAGTCGGGTTGACTTGTTGTTGTTGACGGTTAGAATTACGAGATTGAGATCGAGTGGGCATGCACTAATATGTAAAAAGAAAATTTATACTAATTTTTTGGCTTTTTTTATTTTTTTGATATTTTTGTTTTTTCACATTTTTTTCAAAGATTAATTTTAATAACGGACAATAAGATAAGACACTTAAACCTAATAATTAACTCGCTTTTCGATAACTCTTCAAAAGAAAAACACACAAAAGAGTGTTGGGAATTATGCATTCCTGACTTAGTATCGTTAGTTATATTAGTTAGTACCGATAGTTGTAATTATTACTGTGAGTATAAAATAGTTAGTACTGATCAGTTAGTTAGTACTCTTAGTACAAAATAGTTAGTACCGTTTAAGAGATATGCGTGAGATATTGTAAGAAAAGATATGTATTATCTTTTACGTGTTTTGTAAGTCTGTTAGGGTTTATCCTTGGTCTATAAAAGGAACCCTGTAGCATTACGGAAGATATCTCATCTCATACGACATAGACAATCTCATATCTCATAGTTAGTAATCTGTAATCGTTTTAGCAGATTAATACAAAAGTTTAGTTATGAATATTCATTGTTCTTTTAGCATTATAAGTTAGATTCCGCATAACTTATAGTGTTTATAGTCATATTGTATCTCCATCTCCTGTAGTTTTGAGTGAATCTATTCATATTAGCTACAACCCTTAACAGGTAGAAGACGCTATCATTCAATGGTATCTACCAGTGTTTTCATAGCCTGTAGAGAAGACTCTGAGTAAAAAAACAAAACCAGTTATAAACCTCTATCTTACAAAGCAATTCAATGGCTAGATCAGAAGATGATAATCCACCACCACCACCACCACCATCACAAACACCAACACAACAAACTCCTCACACTGTTTCAACCATCAAACTTCCTATTCTTAAGAAGAGAGAATATGACATATGGGCCATGAAAATGGAACATTATTTGGACCATACAGACTATCCTATCTGGGAAGTCATTCAAAAGGAAATGGGTCCCGTTAAGTGCCTTAACTATACAAATGTTTACTAATAAAGGTTCCTGCAACCCAAGACTGCAGAAAAATTCATTAGCCAGACAAAAAGAAAGAAAAGCAAGGACACACTTTGCTTAAGTGGCTTTACCCAGAAGAACCTCTGCTAAATTTCATAAAAAGACTATGCTAAAGAGAAAGTAGGAAGGCTATCAAGATCTAGATTGGAAGGAAAGTGATGGAATCAAAGAAGATGAAGAAGTTAATTTCTAAGGAACATTATAAAGGCTACTCTGTATGAAACCATGAAGGCTACAAAAAAAGGCTATGACGAGGTCTTTTCATGAGTCATTTGAGACAATTAGATAATCATGGCGGGCAGGCATCTCTACTTAAGATGAAAATCAGAAGTTTCTTGTAGTCTCTAACCTTCTTCCATGTCACAAGTTTCCTTAATCATTAACCAAGCCAAGAGTAGACAGTCACATTCTTCTGGATGATGCAGTATAATAATTTTTGAGTCTTTGAAGTTTGATGTTAACAGCTCTAACAACATCACCTCTAACAACGTAAATGTGGCTTAGTTTCAGAGAACACAAAGCAGTACTAAAGTAAAGTACAATGCTTATGGTTTTCTAAATCTTCTGTCTATAACTCACAATAGAACATACTTCATCATACTCTTTACTTGGTCTTAAAAATCAAAAATCCAGTTTTGCCCACAATTGATCGAGGATCATGAACAGCTTAGATGAGTTTATTTAGAGTAAATTAGACTTGAAATGGCAGTGGCCATGATAAGTCCATGAGAATGAAAAAGTTCTACAACAAAACAGGTAGATAAGCTTACAATTTTGAATGGCCATGAACCGTTTTGTTTTTTGACAAAACCAAAGTCGAGTGGCTAATAGTTTGTCCACAATACATGGTATTTTGCTAGAGGTGTAGATCCAAATGGAATCAATATAAGTAGGAGGAGAGATCTTGAGGAACACTAGGAAATAAGGATAAAGAAAATGGGAGAAGATCAGGTAAACAGGAGGGACCTAAAGCTTTGGTGACTCTTGATGGAGCAGGTTTATTGAGACAACTCACTAACAACGATGAACATAGAGAACAATGCCTTGATGGCTTGCAGTCAGTTTCAGCTCAACACAAAGGTAACTTATTGTTCAAAAGAAATGAAAAGAATCTTTATGCTACACTTAAAAAAATTATAAGATGAACAAGGGAACAACTTTGGAATGTCGATATAAGAAATACAGCATATATCTCAAGCTTTAAAAAAAGTTGAAGCCACAGATAAGTTACTCATCAACAAATTCAACTTTGGTATGATGGACAAGAAAAAGTTTATCACAATTGACTTAGATGAAAAAACTAATGTCCTTACATACCATAATATACTACTATTGGCAGAAGCTGAAAAAGAAAAAGAAGATTATAAAAGTCTAAAGTGAAAAATGGCACAACTCTTCTAAAAATCTTTTAAATATATTTTGCTAAATAGCAGATGAGTGCTAGAGGAAAGACGTGCTTTTCTGAGGTATAGTGATCAAATGAATAAAGGCGTTTTACAGTTATGAAAATAAAGTTATTCCAAAGTTGTGTTTGTCCAGTAGGACAAGTGATATAGAAGAAAGTCCCATGAATAAATATATGCAGAGGGGATGCATGCATTACCCCCTCTAATGACAAAGTAACTACATCCTTTTGGAACCCTATAAAGTAAATAGATTGACTCACAATTTACATATGGTCCAAAGCAATCTAAACCTAGTGAATCTGATGCTAGGAACAGTGACTTTAATTCTTGTGAATCCAATTATAGTGATGAAACACATGAATTTACGCCTGAACTAATAGAAAGTTGCAACCAAAGTTTGGTCTGATTATCCTATACATGAGGATTATGAATCAGAGTAGTGAAGATGAACTTTTGTCTCTACCCAAAAAGAACAAGAAACACCCAGTTTTGCTTTTATTAATAATGTTAAGCATGTAAAAACTCCTAGAGGCAAACTATTAAAGCACAAAAACAACTGAAGTCAGACTCCTAAACCCTTACCAAAAAGGATTGTCGTAGTTCTTAATGGCTAGAAAAACCTGTGGTTTAGGATATGTTTTTACCAAAAAGGCATGTTATTTGTATTGGACTTTTTAGAGCCCATCTTATTAGAGATTATGATTTCCATGAAAAAAGGATGGCTAAACAAGATGAATTAAACAATAAGATGAGGAAGGGGTCTAGTCAAAGGGAGATTAGGCCAGTATGAAACAATGTGCAAAGAGTGAATCATCAAAATGAATTTGTTCCAAAAGCAGTACTAACTAGAACTAGAAAGATTCCAGTTAATACTGCTAGAACTAGTGGTACTAACACAGTTAATACTGCTAGGCATAATTTTAACAGACATGCAGTACCAACTAATCTGCCAAAGGAAAGTTAATACTATAAAGCCTATAGTGAATAATGCTAGACCACAATGTTGGTTTTCATAAATCTTTTTCACACCTTTGTAGATAAAGTCCATTTATATGCAGTTTATTGTTGGTAGGGTTAACAGAGTGAAACAGTAGTTAAGGCCTCTCAGCAGGTTGTAATATAAGACCCAAAGACATTTACTGGCACAAAGTCACATAAATACATGGTTGGATCACTAGTCCTAGAAAATATATGCTACTTTCAAAGAACCACTAGGCAGACCCAATTCCAAAAAGTCATAGGTCCCTAATGATAATCTAATCTCTTTTAATTAATAAATGATTCAGAATTATCCGATAAAGAAGCATTTACCAAAACAACAAGGAATTGAGTATGAAATTGCGATGTTTCTAGGCACATGACTCGAAACAAGCTCCTTGTTGAATATCAACGAATTAATGGTTGGCCCCTGTTGCTTATTTATTTTGGAGGAAGTAACATTTAATAAACTGGTAAAAGGAAAAACTAAAAACAGGAAAGTAGATTTTGAAGATGTGGAGCATAAGTGAAAGAACTACAGCATTTCATTTCAATCTCTTTTCTGTGTCACAGATATGTGACAAGAAGAACAAAGTTCTTTTCACTGATACTGAATGTCTTGTTTTGTCTCCTGAATTTAAGTTACCTGATGAAAATCAAGTATTACTTAGAATCCCCAGACAAAACAATATGTACAGCTTGAATTTAGAGAACATTATTCCTTCTGGAGGTTTAGCATGTTTAATAGCAAAGGCCATAATTGATGAATCTAACAAATGGCATAGGAGGTTGGGTCATGTTAACTTTAAAAACTTAAACAAACTTGTAAAGGGAGACCTTGTAAGAGGTTTACCTTCAAAGATTTTTCAAAATGACCACACTTGTGTTGCTTGTCAGAAAGGAAAGCAACATAAGGCCTCCTATAAGGCCAAATTAGTGAGCTCTATTAGTCAGCCCTTACAGCTTCTGCATATGGATTTATTTGGACCTACATCTGTAAGGAGCTTTATTAGGAATTATGAATTTCTAGTTCCTACTGGTAGTTATACTCGTTCCTACTGGTAGTACAAAGTTCCTACTGGTAGTACACGTATCTGCTGGTTGTAAGATTTAGTCTTCCTGGTCTTTTGGAAAGTCCTGGTCTTATGGAAAGTATTAAACAACATTCATAATGATTAGGAGGTTACAAGTTTATTTAGGAAATGATTAATTATATTGATGTAAAATACTTAGGCAGGTATTTATTATATTGTAACCACCTAGGACCCTTTGCACTATAAAAGGAGGTCCTAGGGTGTAGAGATGATCATCACTTTGACACACACATTCTCTACACGTATTTCTCTCTTATTTAGTTAGCTTCAAGGTTGTAAACCCTGTTACTGTTTAGAGTTACCGTATTAATATATTGAGGCTACAAAGTTTGATTTATTTTTATTGTTCTTCTTATATATAAAGATTAGTTTCCGCATAGTCTTTGTATTTTGATCAAGGTTTCCAAGATCGTTCAAGAAAAAGTTTTCTACAATTGGTATCAAAGCCTGGTTGAGAAGCTTTGATTAAGAAGAACAAGATCTCTACATTTGTGTTGCTGAAGAAGACATGGCTTGCAGAACTTCAACTCCTGACATTGAGGTAACTTATATGACAGAAACTGAAGTTAGAAAATTTAATAAAAAGCATGTTAATCAATATAATATGGTAACTAGTTGTTCATATGATAATCTTAAAAAATTATATGATGAACTTCAAAAACAGTTTTCTGATTTAGATGAACAATATAATGATAATTATATACAAGCTCAGGCATATAAAAGTTCCCTTAAA
>BQNB010024970.1:0-58123 GCA_026074375.1 Tanacetum coccineum
CTTACAGGTACAAAGGATTGAAAACACAGCAAAAACGGTAATTTTCGGATGACTTTCGATGACGTTTTTACGTTTATCGAGGCTCTAATGAAGTCGTTAATATTCCTCGATCACACCATTGGAAAGAGCATAAAACTACGAGTCCAATGGTACCGGCCTTTCATATGTGAAGTTTTTTATTTTGAACCTTTTTTGTCCCTGTTTAAACTTTTATTAATAATAAACCTGGTCCATATTAAAGAAGGCTTATATATTACTTTTTACATATCATTACTAGAACTATGCTCTAGCCCAACGGCTAGAGTCATATGCTTCTATCATCAAGGTCCCTAGTCTGAACTTGCAGAGGAATTTATCCCCCTCACGACCCGACCCGGCCCACGACCCGATCTAGACCCGGCCCATGACCCAGTTAGCCACCACCGTTGACTGGTGGTCCGCCATCGTTGAACGCCATTGATTGCCGCCACTGACCACCTTCGACCGGTAGTTGGCCGCTGTTGACCAGCGGTTGATCGGTCATTGACCGGCGCTGACATGGATGCCACATCACTGACGGCTGTCTAATAGGATGCTGCCACGTGGCGCAGGCGCCGCCCTTTCTAACAGACAGGTACGAGGTATGATACGAGGTTGACTTGACGGCTTGCCAATCACGGAGCGACACGTGGTGAATGCTTGGCGGCTGGTACAAGGTTCCAAAATTATCAGTACGAGGAGGGTATTAATGACCAATCATCGCCAAATGATTGGCCATAAATGTGGCGTTGAGATGAAGCTAACAATTGATTGGCTGTGATGATATTAAATGTGCAGGCATGGGTGTAAAAGGACGAAAATGCCCTTGGGCTTATGGCTATAAAAATCAGCTGACGCATACAGTTGAGGGGAGTTTTTAGTTAGATTTAGTAGGTATTTTCACATAGTAGTTGTAGTGTAGTTTTAGGAGTAGAATAGTTTAGCTTATTTTTGTTTATTATTGTAAAAGCTTTTTAGCTTTTTCTCAACTTATTGTATTGGCTTATTTTTCATGAATGAAGATGTTGATTTTAAGGTTGGTTTTTATTAATGCTTATTTACTTTTTTTTACTTTTCTTTATGCTTATTTTTCCACTCTTTCTCTTCTTTTGCTTATTTCTAAATAAGCTCATGCTTATAGCTTATTTTTTTGATCCCATCTCTTAAGCTTATATTCTAATAAGCTACTTCCATAGCTTATTTAGACTAGCTTATTTTATATTATTTTCGATTTAGAGCTTTTCAAGTAAGCTTATTTTAGCTTATTTTCGATTGCTTATTTTTATTCAAGCTTATTTTTTTATATAGATCTAATCCTTAATCGTACCCGATCCGAGTTCACTTGATTGAACACCTTAATTTCGGGTGGATTAGATCTAAAAATTATAGATCTTATAGTTTTAGCTTATTTTCTGGCATAAAGTTTGTTGCTTTTTTAATTCTAGCTTATTTTTCTTAGATCTAAATCCTTAAATATATCCGATCCATGTTCACTTCATTGAACACCTTAGTTTCGGGTGTGTTTAGATCTAAAGTTTTAATTTTTATTAGCTTATTGTCTTTAGAATAATTAGTAGCTTATTAATGTATCTTGTTTATCATAACTTTGGTTGTTTTAATGTTGATGAAATCGATCCAACACTTAGGCGAGGAGCTTATGGGTCTTATAAGTTTATTTTACTATTAAAGTTTAAAGCTTTTTAGTTTTTAAGGCTATCTAGTATATAAAGTTTGTAGCTTTATTAACTAAGTAGTTATATAAACTAATAAAGTTTTAATCTTTAATGTTTAATTAAGTTTATAAGATCGGGTGGTTTATATTCGTCTCCATCTTCTTCAATCGGGTTTTTCTTTCTTTTCCTTTTCTCTTATTAGTAGTTGTAGCTTAATATTTAGTTTAAAAATGTTTGCTTTGTTGATTAGTGGTAGCTTTATTAATATGTGTAGTGAGTAGTTTTATTAGTGCTTGTTAAGTGATTAGTGATTTGGAATTTAAGTGCGGTTTTAAAAAGGTTTAAAAAATCAATAGTCAATCTGTAACACCCCCAAATTGGGTCGCAACGGAATAAGGGTCCGGGGCGTGTTACTTCATAGATCAATAATACAAGATATAGTACTTAATACCTTTATAAGAAATTGTTTTCAAAATAAACCAAGTTGTGAGAAAATAATTTTTTACGGGTAGTAATTCGTCATTAAAAACTTTAATTCACACTTAAGATCTTTTCATGTCACTTAGCAAGCATATTCGTCTTATATATCTTTGTGAGCATATAGCTTAATCGATTATGTTAGTTTATGCTAGTTTAGTTATGATAATTAGTGAGTAGTTTTATTATGCTTGTTAAGTGAGTAGTGTTTGGTGAATTAAGTGTGGAAATAAAAAGTGATTATTGATTAATAATTTTGGATTATTTAGATTAGTGTTTTGGTTATTCGAACGGGCAAAAGCCGTAAGAGTAATTTGGCATTAATCTAGTAATTAATATCTGGATAGAAAATTGATTTCAATAAAAACCAACGTTGTTAGAAGATAATTATTTAGACGTGTGTTGATTCATCGATAAGAAACTTACTTACACACTTAAGGATCTAAACACCTCACTTGACAAGCATATCCATTTTATAAATATTTTAAATCTATTTGCTTTGCTTATTATTATTTAGTATTAATTTAGTTTATTATTTTATTTAGTATAAATACTAAAACCAAAACAAAAAGATAATCAAGCATCAAACGAAAAACATTAACGTGAATCTCAAATTCAATTCTCGCCGTGGATACGACATCCGGAAGATTTAATTATCACTTGTCCTCAAGTGATTATTTTATCCAACGGGAAATACTATATATATTATTACGACACGCTTTTGACGTTTATCAAAATGGCGCCGCTGCCGGGGAGAGTTGTACGATTTTTGCGTTGGTGTTTCGAGTTAGTGCCTTGGTGATCCTTTCACGTTAATTCTGATTTTTGTGAAGTTTATTTTCGTCAATAACTTTTTTTTAAATCCAAAAATATTTTCCATTTCGACTTTATTTTTATTATTTTCTATTATCTTTATGAAATCCAAAAATATTTTACATTTCTTCTTATTTTTATTATATATACATATAAAAATTTTCAAAAATATTCTCCTTTATCTTCTTATTTCATTTAATTCATATCTTCTTTACCTCTTATACGTTTGATTCTTCGACATGTCTTCGTATAACCATTTTGGTTGCGAGTGGTGTGGAGGTCCGTTTAATGGTGGAAATTGTTCGGGTTGTAGCAGTGTAGGATCCGAAAATGAGTTTATTTATGACCCAAATCCTTGTTCTTATAATGAAACACCCAACTTCTTCAACTAACCTCCACAGCACCAATACGAGACATACTCATGTGAGTTGTGTGGAGATAGTCCTCACTATGGATTTTATTGTCAAACACGGACCCCGTTTGTCTATGAGCAGGACCCGTGTAGCAATCAAAACTTTAGTAATGACCAATCTCCATATTATTCTACGAGTTTGCCACAGCAGTTCTATTATTGTGAATATCGTGGAGGTCTCCATGATAGTTCTAATTGCCAATCTAGGAACCAGTTTTTCAATGAACGATTTTGACTCATCTGGTTTTGACCAACCTCCACAGTACCCTATCGTTCACCCGCCTCTTCATGAGATAAGTCTCCAAGAGCTTATATCCTATATGCCGCCTTCAATTGCAGAAATTGTTAACCGTCACGTGCAACGTTTAGATGAAATGCAATCTGAAATTAATAGTATCATGATGAATCTTGGAACTTTTATCCCTGAGCCTCTAGTTAATTCTGTTGTCTATAAGGAGAGCGATGACAATATCGAGGTGCCTTTTGACGATGAGCAAATCCTAAGATAACATAATATCGCTCATGTCACACCTCCTGCATACACACCATCTCTACCCTTCTTAGCTACCATGGAGCCTACAGACACCCTCTTAATGGGGGATAAGGTTATTAGCACTATTTTCGCAAGGGAAACTGACAAATTTATAAAGTCTAGTGTTGATGATCTTGGCCCAATCCTAAGGGAGTCTGAGGTGACATCAGTTAGTAATTCTGAGTGTGATATGCCTACACCTTTGCCCACCACTGATGTTAGGGAAGAAGATTTTGATATCAATTCGCCTCTAGGAGAATATGTAGTTGACTTCTTGATGGAAAATATGGATGTAACTGACTTACCTAGACATTTAGTTAAGCAACTTTTTAGTCATTTAGTCAAAAATCTGAGTTTGACCAAAACAATGTCTGATGAGCCTTTAGGTGATGATTCAAAACCTAGATCTTATGCTGTGACTTTCTCAAACTCTCTTTTCGAATTTAATGATGATTTTACCTTATGTAATGATAATCCTCTTTTTGATGAGAAGTTTGAGGACATTAGTAGCCTAGACCCTCCTAAGTCAACACCATTTAATTATGAACCTTTAGGTAACCCTGGTTCAGTGTCTAGATCCTTAGAGACTAGTGACTTAAATTTGGAGGCGCTCACCGCTGAGATCGGCCTAGACGATTCAATTCTAACTGAAATTGATGATGGGTATTACGATTCAAAGGGAGACATTCTATTTTTGGAACATCTGCTTATCGAAGAGACATTCTCCGATCCCAATCCTATAGTGTTACCTAAAAAGTTCACCCTACTTGTCACACCACCCCCCTCTTCTAAGCAATTTACCTTAAGCGAGATGGAAAGATTTGATCCTTTTTTTCTCCCTGACACAGTCGGGTGGGAAGACGAGGGTGATGGAGACCCCTTCTTTTGGTTTTCATCATATGTCATCACCCCGTCCTGCTGCATACTCACCAAAGGAGGTGATGTATCACTATTACTATCCTCACCTCACATCGGGTGATAGATTTGACCATGAACCTAGAAATAAATAACCTTGGAGTCAAGCTAGAGACTCAAACAAAAACAAGCGCTTCTCGGGAGGCAACCCGTGTTATTTATCTATCTATTTTATTTTTAAAATAAATTAATTTTATTATTTTAAATATTAGCATAATAGTGAGTAATTAAAGCCCAAATTGAGGGTGATGCATCTCACCATGTTATGTGATATCGTGGTAAAAGTGTTTTTGCTTTCAGGATTCCTTATGATCGTGAAGACCATCGTGCTTGTTTTTAATCCTCCAATCACTCGGTCTCCAATCATCTTCATTTTTATATCTAGAGAAATCTTCTATCCTGATCATATATATATCTGATTTTGTTTCCCCTTTCACACTTGGAAATTTTAAGCATTTGCCTTTTTCATCCTTAAGTGTGGGGGTGGCACCCGACATTTTTGAACATTGAGGCCAATGTTCAGTTCAAAGTGGGGGGATTTCTGTCCAAATGATCATACTTGTGATTATCTGGGACCCACGCAACCCCGTTTTAACCAATATATTGTTTTATTTTTGTGGTGAAAAAAATATATAAAAAAAGAAAAAAATGGAAAAAAAAATAATATAAAAATATATATAAATAAGTAGGCCCGTAGGCTAGAACTAGGAAGATTTTTGACTTGACCGAGTATTACACTCTAGCTTTCCCCTTAGCTTTCGAGACTAAGCGTTTGCTAAACTTTAAAATTTTACAAAGAACGAAAAATGATAGAGTTGAATATAAGTTAGATGCTAAATGTGGAATAATTGGATCTCTTTAGAGCTCATAGAGGTTAATTGTGGCTTTTTGCTCCCATCAGCTTAAAAACTATAAAAATAATAATTTTCAATAAATAAAGTTGATTTGGGTTTTGCGATTCTTAGTTTCTAATCACTTCTTAGAGATTCCTTGTGATGAAAGTAAGGTACACATCGAGGTTCTGTCTGTGTTGTGGGGAAATAGGCTACCAATTCCTGACGGCTCGCTCCCGTTGTCTAGGTAGTTAAAAGACCACAGGACTTGAAATTTGGCTATAATAATAATAATGTGATAAACCAAAGCCGAAAGTAAGACCATTATTTCTTATCGGTTCGCTCTTAATGTTACAGTCGTTTAAAGGGTGGAGGTAACAATAATAATAATGATAATCCGAGACTGATAAAAGTTTGATGTTTCCTGACGGTTCGCTCCCGTTGACTCAGCCTTCAAAAAAGTCGAGGAAATTTCTGAGGTCGAAATAAGACTACTGTTTCTTGTTGGTTCGCTCCCGATGTTGCAGTTGTTTAAAGGACCGAGGGCTAATATTGTGTTGCTTAATAATGATAATAAAGCCAAATTTCGACTCCTAGGTTATCTAATTAAAGCCTCCGTCTCTGGACTCGTAGTTGAGTTGTTTCGGATGAAATAAAAAGGATAACCCCTAAATCATGCAAAATTAGAACCTTAATGTAGACCTTATTCTCAGCATGTCGTCTCTTTAGGAAAGGATTTCAAACTAATTATGGTTTAAACAGGTTTTCCTTTATAATAATAAGATCTTAATCTATTGAAATAAGTGATCTCATTTCACATTATATTTTCCAAATAAAATCCTTAGAGGAATTAGGAATAAGGGAGCGAAAAATAGCTGCATTTACACAATTAGCATTTATGAGTAGTGTTAGCATCTAATTTTATATTTAGCCGTGATTTCATTTTAAGCTTGGTTTGGGGATTATGAAAAACGAGATGACCAAACTCCGTTCTTGAAAGCCTTTTATATAATTTGAATAAATTATAACTTAGTCTTTTATTTATGAACAAATGGTTAAAACTGGGCGTTTTCAAAACAAATGACTTTTCTTATACCCCTTGATGAATATCTTTCTGTTCTTGTTTGATGTGAGGGATATTAGTAAGAGGAGTTCTAAAGAATTACTTTCACTATGTATGTAACTCAAATCCAATGCGTGTGGGACCAGCAATGACTTAAGTGTGGGAGAATTTGATGTGTGCTTAAACACACATCGTTTTAACCCCGAAAAACATACTAAAATGGACTAAAAACCATAAAATATGTGAAATTATATTGCAAATATGTTTGGTATGTGTTTTTATGTCTTGCAGGTACAAAGGATTGAAAACAAAGCAAAAACAGTGATTTTCGGATGAGTTTCGACGACGTTTTCATGTTTATCGAGATTCAAATGAATTCAGAAAAATGCCACGAGCACACCATTGTAAAGAGCACGGAAAAACGAGTGCAAAGGATCCGACCCCGCTCCAAGACTCGACCCGATTCACTTTTAACGGGCCGACCAAGTTTACTAGAGCTTATAAAGTCTTAAACCCGGCCCAACAAATTATGGTTTAAAAGTAAACTGTTTCCATATTATTACAAGAATGAGTTGTAACGCAGATGGTAAAGGGTGTGTTGTTTGCCTCGTTGAGGCAAGAGGGGAGGGGTTCGAGTCCCACTCCCATCATAATTTTTGATATAACTCTGATTAGCCACGTCAGCTGCCACCTCACTCCAGCTGGACCAGTTGTATGCCTCCACGTGTCAAATGATCCAAGGTCGCAGGTGTCACGTGATCCAATGCAATGATTGGCTCATTTGATGTGATATGGAGAAATTATTGGCTATAAATGCTCTGAATTTGCTAACAATATCTAGACCTGCGAAATTACGAGAATACCCTCATAAATTTGGGCTTATATAATAGATCCACACACAGAAGAGGATTCGATTCTTTTCTTTCTTTTCTTTTTCACATAGTAATAGTAGTTAGTATAATTTTAGGAGTAGGAGTATAGATTAGCCTTTTAGTTTAGCTTATTGTAAAAGTCTTTATGCTTATTAATCCAACTTATTGTATTGTCTTATTTTTTATTAATGAAGATGCTTTTGGTTAAGGTTGGTTTTAATTAATGCTTATTTACTTTTTGCTTAATTTTTATGCTTATTCTTCTACTCCTTTTCTTTTGCTTATCTCCAAATAAGCTCTCTCTTATAGCTTATTTTTGGATCCGATCTCTTAAGATTATATTCTAATAAGCTACTTTCATAGCTTATTTAGACTAGCTTATTTTATATGGTTTTCGATTTTAAAGCTTTTTGAGTAAGCTTATTTTAGCTTATTTTCGATTGCTTATTTTTCTAGCTTATTGTTTTAAGATCCAATCCTTAAAAATACCCGTCTCTCGTTCACTTTTCAGAGTTAAACACCTTAGTTTCGGGTGGATTTTGATCTATTATTTTTTAGCTTATTTTCCAAGTTTGTCTTTTTATCATTTTAGCTTAAAGTTTGTTGCTTTTTATTCTAGCTTATTTTTATTAGATCTAAATCCTTAATTATACCCGATTCCCATTCACTTTCGAAGTTGAAACACCTTTGGTTTCGGGTGGATTTAGATCTAAAGTTTTCATCTTTTTAGTAGCTTATTAGATAAATCTTATTCTATTAGCTTATAGCTTATTATATTGTTCACTTAGTCCTTGTTTGTTTTAATGTTGATGGAATTGATCCAACACTTAGGCGAGGAGCTTATGGGTCTTATAAGTTTATTTTACTACTAAAGTTTTAAGCTTTTTAAGGTTTTATTTAGCTAATTAGTAAATAAAGCTCATAATTTACTAGCTAATTAGTTATATAAAAACTAATAAAGTTTTAATCTTTAGTGTTTTAATAAGTTTATAAGATCGGGTGGTTTAAATTCGTCTCCATTTTCTTCAATCGGGTTCCTACTTACTTTTTCTTTTCCCTCTCATAGTAGTTGTAGTTTATTATTTAGTTTAAAAATGTTTATTCTTGTTAATTTGATTGTTATTGCTAGCTTAATTAGTATGATTAGTTAGTAGTTTATTTATGCTTGTTAAGTGATTGTGATTAGTGAAATAAGTGTGGATTTAAAAAGGGATTATTGATTAATAGTTTTTGGATTATTTAGATTTCTTATTTGATTATTTCGAAGGGAAAAATCCGAAGAAATAATCGAACATCAAATCTAGTAATTAATACTTTTATAAGAAATTGTTTTCAAAATAAACCAACGTTGTGAGAAAATAATCTTTTTACGGGTAGTAATTCGTCATTAAAAACTTTAATTTACGCTTAAGATCTTTTCATGTCACTTAGCAAGCATATTCGTCTTATATATCTTTGTGATCATTTAGCTTAATCGATTATGTTTGTTTATGCTAGTTTAGTTATGATAATTAGTGAGTAGTTTTATTATGCTTGTTAAGTGAGTAGTGTTTGGTGAATTAAGTGTGGAAATAAAAAGTGATTATTGATTAATAATTTTGGATTATTTAGATTAGTGTTTTGGTTATTCGAACGGGCAAAAGCCGTAAGATTAATTAGGCATTAATCTAGTATTAAAACTTGAATAGAAAGTTGTTTAATAAAAACCAACGTTGTTAGAAGATAATTATTTAGACGGGTGTTGATTCATCGATAAGAAACTTACTTACACACTTAAGGATCCAAACACCTCACTTGACAAGCATATCCGTTTTATAAATATCTTAGATCTATTTGCTTTGCTTATTATTATTTAGTAAAAAAGTTTATTTATTTTGATTAGTATAAAAAACCAAAACCAAACCAAAAGAAAATCAAGCATCAAACAAAAAACATTAACGTGAATCTCAATTCAATTCTCGCCGTGGATACGACATACGGAAGATTTAATTATCACTTGTCCTCAAGTGATTATTTTATCCAACGGGAAATACTATATATATTATTACGACACGCTTTTGACGTTTATCAGTACTACTTCGACTATAAATAGAAGACTAGTGTAAGCCTCAAACACACACACATTTCATTTGCTAGAAAAATCAAAAAGACTCTCTTGTTCCTTCATATAACCCACGGCTCAAAACATATTATTAGGGTTTCCATAGTTTTGATTTTAGCAAGGTTATAAGCATACAAGTGTTCTTAGATATAATATATAAGGTGTATCAAGGTGATTTAGAAGCTTGGGTATTAATTTAAACTAGGGGTTTTTCAAGAAGAAGTTAGGGTTTTCTAAAGGAAATTGGGGTTTTCTTGATAAGTATTTAGGATTAAATACTTGGGTTTGATTTGTGTATCATCTTCATCTATCATCACAAGGTCTAACATAAACCCTAGTCTTTTCTAATTGTTCATTTTCATATTTTATAAAATTGTTTATAATTGGTTATCATAATCTAGGAGATATAATTTTATAATTTAAAAATAAAACAAACATGTACATTATTCGAATATACATTTTCATGTGATGAAATAATACTTAAAATGTGTTAGAATGCAAGAACACATCTTATACAACAAGTGTTGATTTATTTGTAAACTTATTTGATAAATAAATTGTTAAAAGTTATTTATAAAGTTTATAAATAAATAATTATGAGGACATGTTATTTGGACAAAAATGATGATCATAAATTTGAGGACATCAAGTATACACAAAATGTGTTATTAATTAAATTAGAGGACTTGTAATAATTTAATTATGTTAAAGTTTATATATATATATATATATATATATATATATATCAAAACAGTTCGTGTATTTTGAAAACATACAAATTTTTATAAATTATAAACTCTACTGATTTAAATAGTACATTTCATGAGGATTCCGTGCATATAAGGAACTCGAAAAACGAAGCTATAACGAAGAAGTTATGAATTTTACGAGATTACGATAATTAAATATATAAAAGTGTTTTTATAAAAGTAGTTTTATAAAAACTGGTACTGTTTCGAATCTGATAAAAATATATAAATATTTTAGGATAATAGATCATCTCAATAGGAAACCGTAGGTATAAAGAACTCTAAAAACAGAATTAAAACGAAGGAGTTATGAGTTTTGCAAGATTTAAAGTTATAAAAATAGTTTTATAAAAATAGTTTGAATTTACTGTTTTGACACAGATTTTTATAAAATCTATGAGTATTTTATTTAGATAGTTTATCTCGTCACGATTTCATACATATAAAGAACAAGCGAAACGGAGTTAAAATGAGTAAGTTATGAGTTTTTAAAAATTTCGGATAAATAGAAATTACAAAAGCTAATAAATTTTTATAAACAATTTTCTGCATTTTTATAAAATACAACAAAGCTGTTTGAAATGTAAAAAGTGGTTTACGAGTGTTTTCGGGTCCGTTTGGGCTATAAAAACCTTAAGTAATATTTATATATGTTTTTAACTTTATAAATATTATTTTATAAAACAATTAAACTATTTATATAATATCATTATATAAACAATAAAAATAATAAATCAAGTATTATTAACAAATAACCAATTGTCGGACAACAATAATATTTTTCTTTACGGATAAAAATACTTAAACATTTATTTAACAAGTGCGATTTAAATATGGTTTAGACTTTTATAAATTAAACAAAAACTATTAGGTGGTGATTTAACTCTATAATTTTTATTATGGTATTTATATTAAATACATTATACTCATACGGCCTATAAATAATTAGGTTGCATTCGGATTTCGCGAGACGTTTCACTTACTTGATTTATATAAGCAATTCATTTCACTTGAGGTGAGTTCATAGCCCCGTTCTTATACAATTACAATGATTTACAACTTTGGAGTGAGAAACATGCATCGTTTTACATTTGGACGCAAGTACACTTTAAACAAATTACGATTTTGCCTAAGTAGCGATAACCCACTATGCCCATGAATCATGAGCTGTTAATTACTGGTTGTAAGCGCAAATGTTATGAATAAATCTATTTGAGATTGATATCCCCGTTCGGGTGAGTAGCGCTCACTAGTTTTGGCGGTACCGAACTAACAGACGTATACCATGTCGGATTTGGATGTTGTGGGTTGAACATCTACACGGGCACATTATTGGCATTAAATTGCAGACACACTTGTTGTAGCTTCAGTGTCATGAGCTTAGTGCATTTCGTAATTACATTTTGAGATATTGTATGTGTTACATGTCTTACACTTTGAAATCTTATGGTCCTACTTTATACATTACTTAAACCTGTGAATTCACCAACTTTATGTTGACGTTTTAAAGCATGTTTTTCTCAGGTCAATAAGGTACAAGGGCAAGGATACATTGGGTGTCGTCATTTTGGGAGTCATATTGCATAAAGATTTGTGTGCATTACATTTGGGAAATATTTGTTATGTATTAAAATCTTTACATTTTCAAGGATGAACAAGTTAAGCTTTGAGCTTTTGTAACAAACAATTTCATTAAATCCAATGTATCATTTTCAACGACTCATATAGAGGTCGTTCTCTCATATCTTGTGTTATTGATCTATGAAGTAACACTCTCAGACCCTTATTCCGCTGCGACCCTATTTGGGGGTGTTACAGATTGGTATCTAGAGCCAAGGTTATAGAGAACCAGGTCAAATGTTTTGCTTGGACTATAACCGTTTTCAAACATTGCATCATACAAAAGTTTTTCACGGACATACATACACTATTTGTTTACATTGACTGCTTACATATCTATATACTTATATTATATTACGTATATTACTATACATGTCTTATATATTATACTTATATAAGTTAATTTTATTGTTACATAAATTTATTTGTTATGTCACAAGTACAATTAGGCAGATCAACTAAAGAATCATACCATCTCTATAAAGAATTAAACTTATGAGAGTATTTAGCTAATGGAATACAAGATTGAGTAAATGAATGAATTTTATAATGCATATTAAAGATCACAAACCCAGTAGTTTAACTATAAATCTCTTCCGATTCGTCTCACGCAGTTTTAGCATTCCTAGAAAAATGTTCCCTACGTACAAATCTTGAGTCTTAAACACTTTCGAGTAATAAGACCTAACTTAATCTTAGTATGTAAATCTAGCTTAATTGCAACAGACCACACTTTGTAATTTTCAGTACCCTCAAGTTTAAAAGTAATTAATGGAGATCCACTAGAATCTTTTGAATGTAAAAATAAAATGTCATAATCACTAAGTTTCACCTCACTTGAACTCGAACCCCCAAGTGACCACCCTTATCTTTATATTTATTTTTATTATTATCACCTTCTAACTATATTGATGAGTGATAAACAAACTTTACCACACAAAAAATTCAGGCAACAAAACCAACACATAAGCCAAGTCAGTTACACTATTAGTTCACAATCACAAAAAACTCCTTCAAATAAACATCACCAACAATTCTCAACAAAAAATCCCTTAATCTACTCCATCGTTTATCCAGAACTTAAGAAAAAAACTTAGAGTGGCGTGAGAGATGTGTTACAGATGCCCATGAATCATGAACTGTTAATTACTGGTAGTAAGCGTGAATGTTATAAATAGATCTATTTGGGATTGACATCCCCGTTCGGGTGAGTGCTCACTAGTTTCGGAGGTACCGAACTAACGGACGTATACCATGTCGGATTTGGATGTTGCGGGTTGAACATCTACACGGGCACATTATTGGCATTAATTTGCATATACATACATGTTGTAGCTTTAGTGTCATGAGCTTAGCGCAGACGTAATTACATTTTGAGATATTGTATGTGTTACATGTCTTACACTTTGAAATCTTATGGTCCTACTTTATACATTACTTAAAACTGTGAATTCACCAACTTTATGTTGACGTTTTAAAGCATGTTTTTCTCAGGTCAATAAGGTACAAGGGCAAGGATACATTGGATGTCGTCATTTTGGGAGTCATATTGCATAAAGATTTGTGTGCATTACATTTGGTAAATATTTGTTATTTATTAAAATCTTTACATTTTTCAAAGATGAACAAGTTAAGCTATGAGCTTTTGTAACAAACAATTTCATTAAATCCAATGTATCATTTTCAAACAACTCATTAGAGGTCGTTCTCTCATATCTTGTGCTATTGATCTATGAAGTAACACTCCCGGACCCTTATTCCGCTGCTACCTAATTTGGGGGTGTTACAATGACTAGGGGCAATAGTATATAGGTATGGGCTATTTTGTGTATTGAACTATATTCTGATAACCCGTATGTTATTATTGTACACTTTAAACATGTTATATACTATTTTGGTGACTTATATCTTGCAGATATTGCAACTTGTGTGGACTGGCAACTAGATTTGTAGATTATAACACTCGTTTTGTTGGCTTTATAACCGTTTTAAGGTATTGGGGGTGTTTGTTTTTTGCCGTTATAAGTTGTTTTCTGATATTGACGTGTTGGTTTTGGATGTGTATGAAAGAATGTACACGTAAATAATATATGTCCGGAATGCGACTCGGGCCTTTGGAGACGCACACGATAGCGTTTGGATTCAATAAATATAATTAATTAATTTATATTAATTGTGTAAATAATAAGATAACGGTCGTTAATTAATTAGTTACTTAACGGAATTTATTTAACGGTCGTTAAATATTAACATAAAGGACTTAATGTTAAATAATAAGAAAAGGAGAGTTTTGGCTTGGGTTGTGGGCTTGTGTTTGGGGCCGGTTATACCTCAAAAAGAGGAGGTGGGAATTTGTTTCCTTATAACAAATTCTTTATGCCTATATAAACAAATCAAGGCTCATTGTTTTGATATATCTTTTGGTGAAACCCTAAAAGCAAAACTTCTTTTCTCTTCCCCTTCTCTCTTGTTGAGTCAATCGGCTACACCCAACCAAGTGGGAAAACCGATTTGATTAATCAACTTAAAGTAAGTTGTTTTGCTTATTGTTTATAAAAGAACTATCATTCTAATTGAATTGCACAACAAACGTGTTGTACGAAATCCAAAATGATAGATCATACTTTTGATCTTAAATTGTTCTAAATTAATTAATTCAAGATTTGCAAAAGGTATTTTTCTTTTATTAAATAATTATGTAAATTTATATGACTATTTGAATGATCCTTACGTGCTAGTCTTCCGCTGCGGCTCTTATTTATAATAGTATAAAGAACTTAATGTCTACTAATTCCAACAGTGGCGTCAAGAGCAGGTCATATAGATCTATAAATTATATAATTGTTATCAAGAACGTTAAAAAAAATCATAATAAATTCATCTGATATCAAAAAAATTTTGAAATTTTTGTAGGTGGTCCACGACTTGTAGATCTACAACTTTGTAGTTTTGAGCTAAGGTTCGAGAAGACTCTAGCTACACTCTAACGTGACCTGAAGTAAAATTTAAAATTGATTTTGACATTTTGATTGCAATGTTTTTAATTTAAATCACATAGATTTTAGGTATATCATCAATTTGGATAAGCATGTAGGTATGGTGATTAATGTTTTTAAACGGATAAATGTTTTAAGTTGTTTAAGTTTATTTGTTTTGCTTTTGGATAAAATTAGTATGTACTTGTACGATAAAGCAAATGGTTTTTTCGAAAAACAAATATAAACAATACTAATGATAATCTAAATTTATTTATATGGATTATTATAATGCAAAAGGTCATAAAGTGATCGGCTTACCATCCGATATAAAATCATTCATGATTAGCTAGCAAATTATAGTCCATAATGTGTTTTTATAAATTATAGTTTTATAAAATTCATGATACAAAGATGTTGCATGCTCTTTGTACATGGTTTTGACACGAAAAAAAATCTATAGCCTTTAAAACCAAGTTTTTTTGCCATCCAACTAGAAAAACACTTGCACTTACTCTTCCATGATTATGAGACATATTCCATTTTTTTTGAACCCAAGGTGATATAATAACACTTATTAAGTGAGAATGTTAAGTGCTATATAATCACAGTTTTTGTTTGACCGACTTAATCAAGTTAAGATATGTGAGACCATAACCCGTGCAGTATAATGTATAAACATGCACACTTTTTCACGTTTGAAATGTTCACATGTGATTTACAAAGTAGAGTCTCATAATGTAGTGAGTTGTATTGGATTCAATTATTAAACGTTAATTACCCTTTGAATAATCATCATCACTAGCAGATCAACTGATGCGGTGGTGGTTATGTCAAGGTGGATCCTAGCTTTATCGAAAATTAATGCTTTATTTTATAAGCATGGGTATTTAATTTTCTTTAAAGAAAGTATTATTGAAAATACTAATGTGAACTTTTGTTTATTTGTAGATGGCACTCAACAATGCCCAAACCAAAACAAACAGTTCGGCTTTCAGGTCAATGCTTGAGAAGCATCAACTTACTGGACCAAATTTTAATGAGTGGTTGCGTGCGCTCAAACTTGTTGTGCGTACTGAAAAATTACAGGATGTTTTTGAAACACCCTTGCCACCTGCACCTGCCGCAAGTGCTGATAATCAAGCTCTTGCTGATTGGAATGCTCTTTTGATCACACAATAAAGTTGCATGATTAATGCTTGAACTATGTCTCCAAAACTCTATCATGCAATTTGAAAACAAGATCTCCTCAAGATATGATTACAGAGCTCTCAAAATATGTATGGAAAACCTCCGGTGTTGAACCCAAGAGTGGTGATCAATGTTCCATACATATAAGTCAAGGCTGGAGGACAATTCGTTAGTGACCATGTTCTAATGGATGTAAAAGGTATCTGGATCAATTGGCTACACTCAATTATGCTTTTTCCTGATAAAGTGCTACATTATTTAAATCTTTAATTTCAACTTCAAGTGAATTTCAAGCTTTTGTGCGAAAATTAACAATAAGCAATCAATGGAGAAGACAATAATTGGAATTGCATTCATTGCTTATTGAATTTGAGAAAATGCATTAAGAGGAACCCCAAGCAGCAAATTGGTATTGTGCTTCCTCTTACACCACATGTGATGGCGTATTCAAAGTGGTAGATTCCCCTAAGAATAAACCGCAAGGTAAGGCAAAAGGGAAAGAGAAAAGTAAGGGTCTTAAAAACTCTTATCCTACTAAACCCAAAAATCCTCAACCTTACAAGAAAGAGCGTCCGGCAAAAGATTGAAAAAATGTCACCACATGAAAAGAAGAGGACATTGTAAAAGGAACTTCCTTTGTATCTAGCTGAGTTGATGAAAAAGAAGAAAACTAGAGGTCAAAATGTTGCATCCACTTCTTCAGGTATTTATACTATTGAATTGTTTGTATTTCCTAAAAATTCATGGGTGTATGACACTGGTTGTGGCACTCACATTTGTAACACAAAACAGGGACTTAGAGGAGCAAAGAAGCTGAAGCGTGGTAGTCTCTACTTGTATGTGGGCAATGGTGTGCGTGCGGAAGTGAAAGCTATTGGAAGTTTTGACTTAGTTTTACCAAATGGCTTAATTATTGTTTTAGACAATTGTCATTATGCACCTTCTAGGGGTGTTGTTTCTGTTTCTTGTTTGGTTAATAAGGGTTTTACCCAATGTTTTACGGATTTTGGATTATCAGTTTCAATGAATAATATGATTTATTTTAATGCTATTACTGTTAATGGTATTTATGAAATTGATATGCGTGATTCTACTTTACCAATCGTTAATTCAATGTATTCTATTAGCAATAAGAGAACCAAACCTAATTTGGATTCTTCTTATCTTTGGCATTGTCGTCTTGCACATATAAACAAGAAACGTATTGAAAAGTGCACATGATGGGGGAAGTTGGGGGGGGGGAAACCTTTTTTAAAACCTACGGATAATGAACCGTTTGATCAATGCGTATCCTGTATATCTGGTAAGATGACAAGAAAACCTTTTTCACATAAAACTGAGAAAGTTAAAGATGTACTTGGATTAATTCATACTGATGTTTGTGGTCCACTTAGACATGTGTCAAAGAAAGGTGCTAGTTACTTCATTACCTTTACTGATGATTATAGTCGTTATGGTTATGTTTATTTACTTAAGCATAAACATGAAGTCTTTGAAACATTTAAGGTATTCAAGAATGAAGTTGAAAATCAACTCGGAAAGACTATTAAGGCCATACGATCAGATCGTGGTGGTGAATATATTAGTCAAGAATTTAAAGACTATCTAAAGGCTTATGGAATTGTTCAACAGCTTACACCTCCTTACACGCCACAACATAATGGTGTGTCTGAGAGGCGTAATCGTACCTTGTTAAATATGGTTCGATCAATGATGAGTCTTACAACTTTGCCGTTATCCTTTTGGGATTATGCTCTAGAGTCTGCTGCACGCATTCTCAATATGGTTCCAACCAAGAAGGTAGACAAGACTCCGTATGAACTATGGCATGGAAAAGTTCCTAACTTGTCTTACTTAAAGGTCTGGGGATGTGAGGCACATGTGAAACGTCACACGCCTGATAAACTTCAACAAAGATCTGTTAAGTGTATCTTCGTAGGATACCCTAAGGAAACTATGGGTTACTATTTCTACTACCCACCTGAAAACAAAATAGTTGTTGAGAGGTATGCAGATTTCTTGGAAAAGGATTTCATACTTCAAAAAGAGAGTGGGAGAAACGTAGAATTAGATGATGAAGATATTTTACCTTCTGAAAACACTAGCGAACATCCTATTGAGGAAGAAAGTCTTGCCCCGATTGTCTCTCAAGAAGAGGATGTTGTTCCCGTTCGTAGATCTGTAAGGACACATAAAGCTCCTAATCGATTGTGTCTAAATGTAGAGATCGATCCAGATCGACTGTCCTTCAATATTGAAGTTGAAGAGCACAGTTTAGGGGATCTTAATGAACCTGCTAATTATAAAGCAGCTTTATCGGACCCTGAATTCGAAAAGTGGCTTGTTGCTATGAACGAGGAAATGCAATCCATGAATGATAATAAAGTCTGGAAACTTGTAGTGCTTCCACCAAATGCAAAAGTTGTTAAAAGTAAGTGGATCTACAAGAAGAAGACAGATATGGATGGCAAGGTATACATTTATAAAGCTCGACTTGTTGCAAAGGGTTTCACTCAAACTTATGGTGTTGACTATGAGGAAACATTTTCACCTGTTGCCGACATAAGAGCTATTAGAATTCTCATAGCTATAGCGGCGTACTATGACTATGAGATTTGGCAAATGGACGTTAAAACCGCGTTCTTGAATGGTTTCTTAGAAGAAGAAATCTATATGGAACAACCTGAAGGTTTTATTGATCCTAATCATCCCAGTAAAGTATGTAAGCTTCAAAGATCCATTTATGGACTTAAGCAAGCATCTAGGAGCTGGAATAAGAGATTTGATGAGGAAATCAAAAAGTTTGGTTTTCATCAAAATCTTGATGAGCCATGTGTATATCAAAAGGCTAGTGGGAGTAACGTTATTTTCCTAATCTTATATGTTGATGACATAATATTAATGGGAAATCATATACCAAGTCTTCAAGAAGTTAAGGACTATCTTGGTAAGTGTTTTTCTATGAAAGATTTAGGAGAAGCGGCGTTTATTCTTGGAATAAAAATCTATAGAGATAGATCAAGGCGGTTGATTGGATTAAGTCAAAATGCATATCTTGACAAAATCCTAAAGAGATATAAAATGGATAATTCCAAGCGTGGTTCCATTCAAATGCAAGTTGATCTTCATTTAAGTAAATCTCAATGTGCTACAACATCTGCAGAGATGAAGCGTATGCAGAATGTTCCTTATGCTTCGGCTGTAGGATCCATTATGTATGCTGTGAGGTGCACAAGACATGATGTGGCGTTCGCGCAAAACATCACAAGCCGTTTTCAACAGAATTCTGGTGAAGCTCACTGGACTGCTGTGAAAAATATTCTTAAGTATTTAAGAAATATTAAAGACACGTTTTTGGTTTATGGTGGTAATCCTGAAGCAGAGCTACGAGTTAACTGCTATTGCGATGCTGGATTCAAAACCGATAGTGATGACACGAAATCTCAAACTGGGTATGTCTTCGTTTTAAATGGAGGCGCAGTGGTATGAAAAGCTCCAAACAAAGTACTACTGCACAGCATGCCATAGAAGCTGAATATATAGCTGCTTCTGAAGCTGCAAAAGAAGCTTTTTGGATAAGGAAGTTTATTGATGAACTTGGCGCAGTTCCTTCAAATGACTATCCGATAAAGATGAATTGTGACAATTTTGTTGCAATTATCATGGCCAAAGAATCAGGAATTCAGAGAGGCGCCAGACACTTTAAAAGAAAATATCATTATGTTCGTGAGTGCATTGAAACTGGCAAAATTGATATTGTCAAAGTTCATACAGATGACAATCTAGCTGATCCATTTACAAAGGCCTTAGCCGGTCCTAAGCTTACTCGACATGCTAGAAGCATGGGTCTTCGTCCTGCTAGTAGTTTCATGTAATCTGTATTTTAGTATTTGGATAAAGGATATTGTTAAACAATGTTATTTTATGAATTGAAGTATTTGATATGATTCGTTTTCATTATAATCATTGGTCCTATTTTTGCATGTTTAATCCGTGAATAAATGTTATTCTAACTAGTCTATGTCGATCAATTATATGGGAATATAATTGAATTAAGACATATTTGAGTGTTTGGTTATATTCGTAGAATATTTAAAGAACGGTTCTCCATCTCACACGATATTCAATAGATTTGCATGTCGGACTTCTCCAATGCAAGTCACTCACTTTATGGATCGTCATCAAGTGAAACTTGTAAATGATTTACGTTACTAAATCCTTAGACTTGAGATACAAGTTAGTTTTATGTATGTGGATGGTATTTTTTGATATACTTCTAACACTACCCGTAACAAGGTAGCCATAAAGACTATATTCATGAGTATTCTGAAATATATGATAAGATACTTGTAGTCAAGATAGAATTTGTTCATTCAACTGGATTGAAATAATAATGCTACTGGGCCCCTCGATTAATTAATCAGATGTGTGTCTGGCCAGACCCAATGGTAATCTGGATTTGTCCCGATTAGATTGGTAATCTTGATTTAATTATGTAACACGAGAAACAGAATCGTTAAAATAGGATGACTACGATCCATATCTATTTTGACATGGCATTTGTGAAACAAAGGGATTGTAAATGATTAATCATTTAAATGTATTTTGGGAAACTACACTCAAAGGTTTCCGGGAGCATTGGCGTGTTGCTAGACGCTAACCAATGTTATTATATTATATTATTCTACATGTCCAAGTGGGAGCTGAAGGAATGTACATATAAATAATATATGTCCGGTCTCGGTTTGAGCCTATGGAGATGCACACGTAATTCGTTGGTAATAGTTAATTAAATATATTGAGATATAATTAATTAAATGTTAAACAATAAGGACTTTAAAGGAAAATCGGGAAAAAGGAAAATGGGCTATGCCCCTTCCCTTTGCTCTAGTCGGCCGAATAACCCAACCCAAAGGAGGTGGGTTTTTGCTTATTAACCAAGTATTGGCTTGGGTTGTGGGCTTGTGTTTGGGGCCGGTTATACCTCACAAAGAGGAGGTGGGAATTTGTTTTCTTATAACAAATTCCTTATGCCTATATAAACAAATCAAGGCTCATTGTTTTGATATATCTTTTGGTGAAACCCTAAAAGCAAAACTTCTTTTCTCTTCCCCTTCTCTCTTGTTGAGTCAATCGGCTACACCCAACCAAGTGGGAAAACCGATTTGATTAATCAACTTAAAGTAAGTTGTTTTGCTTATTGTTTATAAAAGAACTAGCATTCTAATTGAATCGCTAACAAACGTGTGTACGAATCCAAAGAGAGATCATACTTTGATCTTATATTGTTCTTGATTTATTAATTCAAGATTTGCTAAAAGGTACGTTTTTCTTTTATTATTATTATGTTAATTTATATGACTATGTGAATGATCTTACGTGCTAGTCTTTCGCTGCATGCTCGTATTTTTTAATAGTTAATATGATTTTAATGTCTACTAATTCCAACAGTGTACACGTTTTGGTTGTCTACAAGTTTTGACAGATTTTTTTAGAAAAATTTTCGAAAAAGTTTTGAAAACTGCTGGTGTAGCAGCATCATGTTTTGCCGAAGACATGTCCTCGACAAAACTAACTTCGTTGACCATGTATTGAAATAAAGAAATTAATTGATTAATTAATTAATCTGTTTGACTTACGTTGGCTCGACAAAAGATTCCCCGATGACATGTCCTCGGGGAAACTATGGTCAACTTTTCGCGAACGTTTGATTAGAAATTGCGTGGGCCTCACTCGGGCGTCAAGGAAACTTGTCGGGTTTGACTCTCCCGACGAGGTTTCCCCGTGGACATTAGCTCGATGACGTGTCATCGGGGAAAGTTTACCCCAACGATATGTCGCCGGAAAATGCCTAAAAAGTCGTCGGCGATAGCCTCGCATGTTGTAGTGCCATTTTCTTTTGTCTCTGGACTTATGATCAAATGAAAAAAAAAACTTAAAATAAGAAGAAATAAAAAAATAACTATAATCATACATTTTAGATGTATTAACTTAAACTTGATGCATTCATACTTTTTTAAATGCATTCTAATATATTTTTTAGCTGTTAGATACCATCGAATATATTTATTGTTATCTTGTAGCCTGGAAATTCTATCTCACGTACATATCAGACAATCTTATTTACAAACATCATCAAGAGATACACTCTATTCATCTAGCTCCTTAATCCATTTAGTTTCTTTCAATTCTAGTTAAAGGCTCATTGAACCAGCTTTGCGAATCTATGCGAATAACTTAAAACTTCGTTGTACTCCTAAATATCCCATGCGGGTACATTCTATTCATTTACTCCCACGTGTCATAAATATCCAATTGACGAGCTTTGCATGTACTATTCATCAAGCCCCACAAGGTGCCATAGTTGATCTAGTTAGATCTACAAACACATTCACATGTAAACTATTTTCTTTATAAATTTTAAAAATAAAAAAGTTCAGTTTATTAGTCACACTCATATGACATACCATCAGGTTAATTAAATGTTTATAATAGTATCAACTTGAACAAGTTGTATGACATTGAGCTTAAGCGCCACATACCGTTTCAAACAAAGTGGGCCTCATGAAACACCACTTCTCAAATCAACACATGCAGGACCTAATGCTACATGGCCAAATATGGGGTTGGTTATTTGTACCCCCTAAAAAGCCATTGGTACCTGTTAGCCGTGTATTTATTAAAGTGATGGTCATTAAATATTCTCGAGCCTTGTATAAGTAAAACGTAGTTTACGAGAATTTTATTTAAGCTAGTTGAGCCTAGTTGTCGGCTCAAGCCCATTGTTTAAGAACGGCCCAACAAAAAGGCCACAAAAAGTCCAACTCTTTAACTATTATAAATAAAAGCCCTCTCCAAGTGTGAAGAGTGTGCTTCACATTCTTATATGAACAAGTAACCATTTTTTCTTTTTTACTTTCTCTCTCTAAAATCTATTTTTCTTATTTTTGTGTTTGGTGATGAAATGATATCCTAACAAGTGGTATCAAGAGCCAAGGTTGGGTGTTGTGATTTGGTTGAGGAAATTTTTTAAGTTTATCATTCGCCACGGGTAAGTTTAGTTTTCTTTTGGTTTTGTTGTGGGTATTTCGGTGTGGTTTCGTCGTGGTTTAGTGCTGTTAGTTTCCTTTGGCTTTAAAAATGTCTCTTGTGGTTTTTTTTTTGGTTGCTGTGCAACACGAAAGGACGGAAAGAAGCTAAGAATCGAGCAACGTACTTGTTTGGACCGAACGAGTTCTTGGTGTCTCAGCCGAACGAGCAAACTCCTCAAGGACCGAACTAGAATTTCCTTCAAGGACCGATCGAGTGAATTCACTTGTGAACCGAACGAGAGGATCGAACTAGTTGATCTCTCTAAAAACCGAACCAGAGGACCGAACTAGCGAAGGATCGAACTAGCGTCGACCGAACTAGCAGAAGGATCGAACTAGCGTCGACCGAACTAGCAGAAGGATCGAACTAGCGACGACCGAACTAGCAGAGGATCGAACTAGCGAAGGACCGAACTAGCGAAGGACCGAACTAGCGAAGGACCGAACTAGCGAAGGACCGAACTAGCGAAGGACCGAACTAGCAGAGGACCGAACTAGTCAATTTTTTGTTTTACGGTTTTTTCTTGATTTGTAAAATCCCGTGAAATAGTTTTCCACCACAACAACAAATCACTTTACACTCTAAAGATCCTTGTTTATCATTTCACATCATCTTTTGCAATGTCAACTCAACACGACTTATGCAGCCGATGCGAAAACCGCCCTCCCTATTCTTAACAAAGAAACTATGTCTTCCATGGTCACACGTCTTCTTCTGATAATGCTAGTAGTAGTACCAAATGGATAAGTTAATCTACAACTCCATTATGAATGGTCCTATGTCATGACAAATGATTCCAGAACCATGTGATGCAGACGTGAAGTACCTGTACCTGAAACGTTTCATGAACAAAACCGATGATGAACTCACAGAATCAGACATTAAACAGATGGAAGCAGATTGATCCAAGCTATTCAGACCATTTCTTCTCAGGTCTTTTACCTGAAGACATCAAAGCTGCTGTTGATAGTTGTGAAACTGCTCAGGAAAACCTGGTTACGTGTCACAAAATGATGAAAGGTTCGATATTGGAATTCAATAAAAGAAAGGCTAAAAGTTGTTTTAATGAATGGGAAAGGTTTACTTCCATTGATGGGGAATCGATTGAGTCTTACTATCACCCGTTTCTTCTCAAAAATTGATGAATGAATTATAAAAGAAACAAACACTTTCTGAAAAGATTGCTTAGTAACTCAAGTTCCTAAACAAACAACTTACAACCAGAATGGAGTCGACATGTTACTATTGTTCATCAAACAAAGGACTTGCATACGACAGATTACACTCAGTTGTATGATTTCTTGAAGTACAATCAAAAGGAGGTTGATGATCAAAGAGCTGAACGACTTGCAAAAACACATGATCCGCTAGCACTCATGGCAAATTCCAACAATCCTTTCAACTATCCAGTGTTTCACCAAGATCAACCATCATTCAACCAGAACTACATGCAACAACCAATGCCAAATCCCGAAGACATTACAGATCCCACAACCGCAATGAACATGGCACTCGTTCTAATGGCTAAGGCATTCAAACTAAACTACTCAACACCAACCAACAACAACCAGAGAATTTCATCAAACCCTCGTAATCGGCAGATTGCTCAACCGGGTATGAATATGGGTCAAGACAGACAGATGCGGATGGTTGGAGCCAATGGTGGGAATCAGTTTAGACAGTATGCTGGGCAGAATGTTGGGTATCAAAACGGGTATAATGCAGTACAGAATGTCGGGAATCAGGTTGTTCAAGATGCAGTTCAGAATCAGGGTGTTCAGAATGTTGGTAATCAAAATGGGCAAATTGTTGTTCCAGGAATTACTAATCAGAATCCAAATGGGAATGGAAATGTTGTAGCAGCACGGGCTGAGGGTAATGCGACTGGGAATAATGGTAATCAGATAAGGTGTTACAACTGCAGAGGATTGGGTCATCTTGCTAGGAACTGTACAGTCAGACCAAGGAGAAGGGATGCTTATCTTCAGACTCAGTTGATGATTGCTCAAAAGTGAAGAAAGCATAATCCAACTCCAAGCTGAAGAGTTTAATAATTTAAGGCTGGCTCAGCAGATCTAGATGAAATTGAGAAGTCAATGCAAACTGCATCTTGATGGCTAATTTGCAGCAAGCATCGACATCGGGTACTCAGACCGACAAAGCTCCCATCTATGACTCAGACGGATCAGCTGAGTACACAACTATTACAACGCTTATGATAATGAGATATTTAATATGTTTACTCAAGAGGAGCAGTATACTGATCTACTCGAACCCATTCCTGAACCACACCAAGTACAACAGAATGATAGTAATGTTATTTCTGAAATCTCTAGTGTGGAACAAGAGGGGGGAACAGTAGATCAACATCCTGCAACTGTTGAGGAAACACGTGGCTTTACTTTGAATCTTATATTAATATTTGGCTCTGATGTTGAAAAGGTCAACTCGGTCAATCGCAAAATGAAAGAAACAAATGCTGATTTGACCACTGAGCTTGCTAGATATAAAAATCAAGAAAAGTGTTTTGAAATAGTCAAGAAAAATATGACAAACTTGAAAGATGTTATCAAAAGTCTTTATCAAGAACAATGTCTTACTAAAAAAGATAAATGCTCTTCATTTAAGTTCCGGTAAACAAATAACCAGACTTTGAAATGAGGAAATTTCAAATTAAGTAAAACAACTTTCAACGAAAAATCAACTGTTTCAATCTCATTCTTGAAGAAAAGACAAAGTTTAGAAGTCCTAATTACAAAATACCGATTGACTAGCTTCTTGATAAACAAATTCAACTTGAGAAAAGATAAAGGAATTAGATAATATTTTGGTTAAAACGGGTCAATCGATTCAAACGATGCACATGCTTTCACCTAAGCCAACAGAAAATGGCTTTGGGTTATCAAAAATCCTTTTTATCTTAAGCAAGCTCAGCAGAAACAACAGAGTTTGTATAACGGCAAAGTTCTATTAGAAAAGCATGATCATCCTGTTGTGTATGATTCGGAAGAGACACAGCAGCTTGCTCAAAGAATCGCCAAAAAATAAACAATTGAACAAAAAATAAAAAACCGGCAACTATAACAAAGATTACCATCTTTCGGGGGTTTATTTTTTCTCAAAGCCAAGCCACAAATGAGGTGTATCTTTGTAAAACTACAGAGCCAAAACGGCCACGTTTCAAAATCAATTTGATCAATACCAAAGCTGAAGAATTTTTGGATACACACTCTAAGTGTTGCAACGAAAAATTTTAAATGAGGTAATCAAGCACCATTGTGACTCTTCAACAGGTTGTCAAACATAGGAAATAGACTTTATATACCAACACAATTGTCGTCCATTGCTCACAGGAGATTCATAAAATTTTAAAAGAAGAAAATTTTCCTATCATTCAACCAAGTGATTCTAGACTTATAAAATTTTGAAATACATTTTTTGAAAGAAGCAAAGCATCCAAATTGTTCGAGACTTTAAATCCTCTTGCAAACGAAGCTGAATGAATCTCTTGCTTAAGCACAAGACATTTGGAATTGGAAATTGAGCGACTCTTGAGAGCAGTTGTCGAGTCAGACATTATGTTATATTGTGCAAAATCCATCGGTTGTAGATTCATCAAATCTCCAAACTGAGCTTGACCGTACGAAAGAACGTCTTGAAAATTGTATCATTAAAAAGGAGAATGAATATGCTAAACTTTGGAATGATTGGTACAAAAAATGTGAAGAATGCAAATATGACAAAATTTCGTACGATAAAGCTTATAATGACATGCAACAAAAGATCGAACGATTGCAAGCTCAGTTGGGAGACCAAAAGGGTAAAAGTAAGGATACTCCATGTGTATCAAATACCCTTGATCCTTTGTCTCAAAAAACTTGAAACGAGAATGTAAAATTATAGTTACAAGGTTCAGGGAATTATGAAAAGGAAATTGCTCACCTTAAGACCACATACAAAAACCTGTTTGACTCTATCTCTGTGACACGTGCTCAAACTAAAACAATAATTGACTCTTTGCAAAACAAATTACAAGATACGATCTATGAAAATGCTAAGCTAAGAGCCCAGTTATTTGATAAAGTTTCTGAACAAGTGGACACCACCAAAGGTACGAGTACGAATACTAAGTTTGCAAATCAATCAACCGAGAGGAAACCGTCTTTGCAACCTGTAAGAAAAAACCTTGTTGTGAGACAACCAAATGCATTTCAATCTGAACATACAACATCATCAAAAAATCGGGTTCCTCAAAAGGTTGATGAGACGAATGATTTGTCAAAACCAGTCACTTCAAACTCGGTACCCACACCACAAGAATCAAAAAGTGTGAAACATGATAATGTGATTGCCCCAGGAATGTTTAGGATTAATCCTTTCAAGCCTTCTAGGGAAGAAACGTATGTCCCTACCAAAGTTAGAGCGAGCGTTAGGACAAATCCAATCACCGTTTCACAACCTCATGTCGTCACTAAGAAAGATGTTAATTTCAGACACAAATGTTTTATCCTCGTACCTGATAGACAACAAAACTGAAGATTCACATACATTAAAATACAGTACTGGCAAAACCATCAAAATACAAAATAAAAAAAAATAGTATCAACAAAAACCTGTAAAAACAACGCTAAGACCAAGAAGGGCCACAGCCAAGAGCAATACAAGGAATGATAGGGTCCCCTCTGCGTCTAAGAGTAGATAGCAACAAGAATAAGAAGTTGAAGTAGAAGTAACACCATAGGACTTTCTGCTTATCTAAGAATAAGAACAATATGTCCTCTGAATGTAAACACCATAAGCCTTGATATTCGGAATGATAAATCTGAAGTTATTTGTGCTATGTGTAAGCAATGTTTAATTACTGCTAATCATGATGAAGTATGACTTAATTATTTGAATGACATGAATTTACTCGTGCAAGAAAATAAAAGGCAAATGTTTCTAACACTGAAAAACATAAAGAAACAAAAGACAAAGGATTATAAAGCCTAAGAAAGTAGGGTCCAACCAACGAAAGAACCTTGCTTCACCTAAGCCTAGTAAACCAAAGATTTCTGATCTTAGTGGTCACCACTTGGAGACTTTTTGACAATAAAGGAAAAATAATCGCATCCAGTGTATCTGAGAGTCAATCTGACTGCTCTAATGGTGATAATGCATGTACTTCTAACCCTCAGGAACCTACAATCAAACGGTTTCCAAATTCTACTTCTTTTCTTGGCAGGTTATTCGAATTTTTTATGGTGCGTCGACTCGGGTTGCTCCAAGCATATGACCGGGAACCTAAAGCTCTCAATCAATTTCGTCTTGAAGTTTTTGGGAACTGTTCGCTTTGGAAATGATCATATTGTTGTAATTCTAGGTTATGATGATCTTCAATGGGGAAATATATTGATCACCAGGGTTTATTTCGTTGAGGGATTGGGGCACAACCTGTTCTCGGTTGGGCAATTTTGTGTTTCGTTTCAGATTTTAGAGTTTGCTTTCAGAGAACACATGTTTTGTCAGAACTCTATAAGGGAGTTGATTTGTTAAAAGAACCGTTCAACAAACCTTTACACCATCAATCTCTATGAAATGGTCTCTGCATCTCCAATTTGCCTCATGGCTCATGCCACTTATACCAAGTCTTAGATATGGCATCAACGTCTATCCCACCTCAACTTTGACACCATAAATGACCTTAGCCCAAAAACATCTTGACACCACGTCTCCAAAATTCAAATATCATAAAGAACTTCTTTGTCCCTCCTTGACAAGAAAAAGCAAAAGTGCGTCTCACTCACCCAAACCCATGTTCCAAATTCTAAGTAGAGGTACACCTTCTTCATATGATTGTGTGGTCCAATGATAATTGCTAGCATAAATGGAAAGCGATATGTTTTGTGATGTGGACGATTACTCTAGTTACACTTGGGTACAGTTTTCTCATATCCAAAATGACGCACCAGAAGTGATAAAAACCAGTTCCTGAAGCAATTACAGTCCTTCTTCAGTCACCTGTCATATCAAAGAAACCGATAACGCACATAATGTCAAAAAAATCAATTCCTTAGAGAAACTTTGATAGTGTTGGCATCTCCCACCAAGCGTCTCTTCAGAACACCTTAACAAAATGGAGTAGTAGAACATAGAAATCCGACGTTAGTTTGAGGCGCTATAACAATGTTGATTATTCTCGTCCGTGCACCGATAATCTTATGGCTGAAGGCATTGCTACTCGCGTGCTACACCGAAAAAAAACCGGCTCCATCATTCACCTTCGATTTCAACAAAACAACCATACGAGACTCATTAACGGAACAGACAAACCGGATATTTCCTTTCTACATGTATTACGGGCCCTCTGTATCCCAAGAATGATCGAGAAGAGTATTGGAAGCTTGGTGCAAAAAGGTGATATTGGCTTTTTCATTGGTTATTCACTGATTTCCTAGTGCTTAACAAGGGTTTTACAACCAACGACAAGAAAATCATGTAGACCCATAAATGTGACATTTGATGAGTCATTCCAGTAATGGCTTCTGAACAAAGCAGTTCAAACCACCGGACTTTAATGCATGACTTCGACAAATCAGTTCATGATCGAATCTTACTTATGCTCCCGTCAATATAAACAACTCAAAAAAAACCAACTGAAGGTGATTGGATTAACTGTTCGAAATAAGCTAAGTATGATGATTATATTGGTGGTCAAAACCGTCATCTGCTCAAGAACAGGCTCTTGCTGCTCAGGCACCTCAATTTCTTCAGACCCAACGGCAACGACAACAACATCAAGACACAACACACGACACAACAAAATTCATCTCTCAAGCTAACAAATTTTCAAATACTTCACCATGGATGTTGACAGAGCTCAGTAACACAACAACATGTTCATCATCACCCGCAACTATTGCTGACAATGTACCAAATGCTAAGTTCATATGAAAATACGTTTTGTAAATTCCCTTTGCTACTCCAACCAACAAGTGAAGCTGAAGCTTCATCCTCACCAACATGTGGATCCATCGAACAAGCATAACGTATTACCAACCATAACCCTCATGAATTTCAATGGACTAGAGGATCACCCCTGGAATAAGTGATCGAGAAACTCCTCTCGACCAGTTTTGACAAGGAATCAACTGTCAATCCCTGGTGACATGTGTATGTACGCTTTAACGGTAGAGCATCTGTGAAATCCAAGGAACCAAAGAATTCACAAGAGGTTTTTTTTTTTTTTTCTATGACCAGACCCTCGCATGGATTGAATCAATGCAAGAAGAGCTTCTTCAGTTCAAAAGGCTTGATGTATGGGTGTTAGTTCCTGCTCCGGATAACATAAAACCCTTTACTTTGAAATGGTTATTAAAAACAAGCATGATGAAGAGAACCCAATAAGAATAGAAAGTCAGCCGAACAAGTCCGTCTGTTGTGAGAGGTGTACCAAGGCCAAAGAAGGAATAGATTTTGACGAATCCTCCGCTCCGGTTGCTAGGATAGAAGCTATCAGGATATTTTTGGCCTATGCTGTTGCACATAAATCAATCATTGTGGTCAAATGGACGTGAAAACTGCATTCCTGCATGGTACGTTAAAAGAAGACGTGTACGTGTGTCAACCTGAAGATTTCATCGATGCTGATCATTCAAGCCATGTCTACAAGTTAAAGAAGGCACCGTAATTGGTTAAAAGCAATCTCCAAGGGCATGGTACATGAATTGTCCAACGTTTTCTCCTACAAAATCACTTCTTCAAAGGCACTATTGATCCAACGTTGTTTATAAGACGCTTCGACGATGACATCTTAGTGGTACAAGGTCCGTTGATGATATTTATCTTTGGTTCTAACACACCACCTAGGTATAACCAACAATTTTCTACCTCATGAAAAGCCGCATCGAAATGTCGATGATGGGGGAAATGACGTTTTTCCTTGGTTTACAAGTTAACCAATCCCCCCGTGCATCTTCATAAACCAGTCCAACAACGGCTTAGAAAATCCTTAAAAAATATGGAATGGAAAACTTGTGATCCCGTTGGTCTCCAATGGAGATCAAGACAAGCATGAACTTGAACAAAATGGGTCCTCCAGTCGATGAAACAAAATATCATAGCATGATTGGTGCCCTAATGTATCTTACGTCAAGCAGACCGAACATTGTACATGCTACTTGTCTATGTGCTCGGTACAAGGCTAAGCCAACCGAGAAGCACCTCAAGGAGGTTAAAAGGATCTTTATCGTTATCAACCGGGGAACCGTTAAATATGGTCTTTGGTATACGAAGTAACTGGTATTGAATTCAACCGACATCTTCAGATGCTGACTATGCGGATGTAAAGACCACACCTCTTAAGAGTACCTTCTCTGGAGCTCAATTCTTAGGCGCGGAAAAGCTGGTTAAGCTTTCCTCAAAGAAACAAGACGTACTGACTCTGTTTACCGCGAAGCTGAATATGGATCTCTATCCGTTTGCTGTACTCAAGTCCTTTGGATGCGGATACAGTTTAACGGACAATGGCTTTCCACTTCAACAAGATTCCAACTAACTGTGATTCGAAATCAGCCATAGCCATATACAGCCCATCCTCAAAACCCGTCCAACACTCAAGAACAAAACACACGCTTCCGCCTACCAAATTCATAACAACGACGTGAAATGGGTAGATTGCCCTGTATTTTTGTCAAGAACGGATTACCAACGGCGACATCTACACCAAAGCTCTTCCGCAGTAGAACCGATTCAACTATTTGGTACGTCCGCCTTGGAGATGCCAGTTATTATCTCCTAAAGAACTTAGACGTCTGCAAATCTCCATAATACTTTGTATATAATTTATCAGAAAAACAAAATACAAAAAATATAAAACCAAGAAAAGAAAATACAAAAATATAAAAACCTATATAAGCAAAATACAAAATCATATATCTCAAAAGATACAAAAAAAATCTTCTCCGACATGTCCCTCGACACTCGATAACATTTCGCACCTAGAAATGTTGATATAATATTAACACAGTGAATAGAATGAAGTTCGAGCGAGAGTTTTTAAATGCATTCAAAACATGTCATTTCACTTTTTCTTTTACTCTGCCACTTCTAAGTAAATGTCAGTTTTGTTTTTTTTTTTCTCTTAGGACTCGTTCTCCAAGTAAAGGAAAAAATGTTCATTGTATGTATCATTTATCCTAACAACGGGAAGCTCATATCTCTCGTCTTGAGCAAGACATATAAACATTCAAAGTTTTGAATGCTCAAGAGAAGTTCTAAGGAAAATGATGGTAAATAAGATATATCTCACATATTTTCCTGTTGAGCACAAGTTTTCAAGATATCCTCAAAATTGTGTGCTCAACAAACTCCCACTCCAAGTTTTCAATCTATTCTATAATTGAGGAGGAGTATAATAATATGATTCATTCTGCATGCACTCCTGTTCTCCCAAGACTTAGTTAGGCTCATGTGAATTCCGGACATTAACTTGTTTTTAATTCACTAATTGTCAAAAATTGTAAACACATATGCAATTTTTGAGGGGGAGAATAGTGATTAAAATGTGATCAATACGGATTAATAACGGATACGATCTTCAATCTATAAGTGCGTTCCTAAACCTCGCATGTGCAAAACTCTTTCATAATATGGTGCATATGTGTAGGGGGAGCTTTTTGGTAACTCTAAAACTCTCAATGTGTCATAAATGATTTCTCAGACACGTTGATTGATTTTTATCAAATGGTTTTATGGATCTTCATGGCAATACCCCAAAGACCGACCAACTGTTATTTCTCAAGGAGTTATAAGGCGGTTAAGGTTAGGTATATTCGTTCCATGATCCAGCCAGAACCAGAGGGATCTACCCAGGAACACTCCATTAGATAGAGTAGAAGTCCTAGGTATGATTGAAAAAAGGAGTAAAGTGAGAATAAGGGAATAGTGCCGACTGAGATGGAGCTAGTATTGGAACAAACCCAACAAGGTGCTAGTCATGAAGTCTTGGTAAGCACTGAAGGGTTTGAAGAATGAAAAAGAAATGTAAGGATAAAGGGTGTAAAGATAGAAGCCCTACATACAACCTTAGGCAGAAACCGTTTCAAAGCATAATCAATTCGGTAATTCCAAAGATGAATTCTGATTATTGAAGACAAGTCCATCATGGACCCCAGTGATATGCACATGCACACCACCACCTTACCACTCATAATCCTCATCAAAATATTTCTGTTTCATTTCTCACGGAGATCAACACATTTCTATCGGCTTTCTCATTCCGAGATCGTTGATATTGAAAAGGTGGCAGTCCGCTCCAGCCTCCGATTACCAAATAACAAATGTGCACTTATAGAGTCTAGAGCCAACGAGATCCATTCAAAATCTCACAAGGTACACAAATTCAATTAATACAAAATGTAGTACATCATTATACAACATTGGTACATTAAGTCCTACACATTATCCTGTGAATAATTGCCGAACATCCCAGAGTGATACTCTTATATTCACAGTTAATATGAAATCATTCTGAAGCCACATCAAACAGCTCTTAGGTAGGTGACTTGCGAGATTCTATATGAATCAAAACTTGTTCAACTGGAAAGAAACGCTGGTGTCGATTCTATATGAAAACAAACTTGTTTCCAAGTAAAATGAATTGAACGAAGGAAATCAATATAAGATTGACGAAGAAAAGAGAAGCAGTAGTGAGTGAGAAGGAAGAAAGTCATACAGTGAAAGAGAGCGGAGAGGAGGAGAGAACAAAGTAAGAGAGAGAAAATAAGAAAGGAGACTACGGACTGGAGAGAAGACACAAGGAGCAGAATAGATGGATGAGAACTACGGAACACGAGACATCAATCATAAAGATCGTAACTATCTGATTCACACCTTATACCGTGTTGTCCGCTTTGAGACGCTCCGGTAATGAGAAACGGCTAGTGCAGCTGCGAAACCCTGTCAAGGAGATTCTTTTGAATTCTACCTGATCACAGGCAGTATTTATACTGATCTAACGGGGAACCGTGGTTAATGCAAAAAACCATATACGACGAAAATAACAAAGACAGACGTTCGTACCATATATGTTATCTCTAACCTATACTTTCAGGTTTACCTGACGGTAGCAGCTTCTATTCCATGACGCGTTCAAGATTCAAGACTCATGCTCAAAATCCACAAAGAATAAAACTGATGAAAGCTCAAACTATCAAAGTCTTCTGCAATCTCTGATGAACAAGCACTCCTCATAAGACATTTTGTGGCACAAGTAAATCATGTTACAAAAAATGTTTAGGGAGATAGTTACAAAGCTTTCTAGATCTTGATCATGGGGTATGATACAGACAAGATCGCAAGGCGGCATAGAGATTCCAAGGATGAAGATTTAGAGATTCTTAGTAGTCAAGACAAATCAAGGCCAAAGACCACGATATCAATATTTTGTCAAAGAATATCAAGTTAAAGATCAAGATCCAAGAATCACAAGCATGAAAATGGATACTTCAAAGAATTCCCAGAATACAAGGCCTCCTATCAAGACTCCAAGACATCACAAAATAGAAGGATCACTATTGAAATACCACCACCCTTAGGGTGAGATTGTTAGCCGTGTATTTTTATTAAAAGTTTTTTATGGTCATTAAATATTCCCGATTCTTGTATAGAGTATAACGTAGTTTACGGGAATTTTATCTAATGCTAGTTGGGACCTAGAGTTGTCGGGACTCAAGCCCATTTGTATATGAACCATGGCCCAACACAAGCCCCACAAAATAGTCCCACTCTTGTAACTATTTAAAGACTTGAACAAGTTGTATGATACTGAGCTTAAGCGCCACATACCGTTTCAAACAAAGTGGGCCTCATGAAACACCACTTCTCAAATCAACACATGCAGGACCTAATGCTACATGGCCAAATATGGGGTTGGTTATTTGTACCCCCTAAAAAGCCGTTGGTACCTCCCCTTCGTGCCCCTCCTGTTTTTTGGTTTTTTTTTTAATTTTGTTTATGTTATAAAACTGTGAAACGCAAAATCTGGAATGAAAATAATAAAGTTTAACAAGTCAAAAGTGTTAAACTGTTAAAAAATATGAAACAGAAACTGATAAAATATTGTGTTGCACTGTAAACAGGAAGACAAAAAGCATCAAAAGTACGAAACATTTGTACTTTCGGTGGGCCAGGGGGTACCAATAGTAGCACCCGCCAAATATATACCTCTAGTCCTTCCAAGACAAATGAAAGGCATGCTTGTACTGTTGTACATGTAAGGGTCGTAAATCACTCAATCAAACAAAAATGAACAATAGATTGTTTGTGTTCACAATATATTATATATGGTAGATATAACTCTATAAGAGCCATTGCTAAGAAAAAACAACTAAGGGTGTGTTTGTTTTTGTAAAAAATGTTTGAATCACACTTAAGTCTGACCGGTCAGACGCTGTAGAAAACTAGAAAGGGGGAGGGGGGTTGAATAGTTTTCTCGATTTAAATTTGCTTTTAAAAAGTTAGTTTGAACTTTATGTGAAGTTGACAATATTGATGTTTGTATGATATGCTACCTAAGTATAAAATGCAAGGTAATATAAAAGAGAGTAAGAAAGATAAAACCGAGACACAAGCGTTTATAGTGGTTTGGCTACAAAGACACCTTCCTTGCCCTACTCCACTCCCCGAGTCACCTACTCAAGAGTTCGTAAACACTAGTCACCAATCTCCTTCAATCGGCAGAGAAGCCTCACAACGTCGCTTACACCTTTTGACGGTACAAAGCTAAATACCGGATTCTAACAAAGGTAGAATCAATCCAATGGAATCACACTTCTTTTTACAAGGATGATGAATGATATTACAACTACTAGAAGATGTACAAGATATAGAAATATGATCTTGATTTTGAGATTGAGATGCGAAACTAAGTTCCTTGAACTTGATCGTCTTTTATGCTTGTTTGGCAGTTTCTTCCACGAAGAGAATTACCTACAAATATTATATGAAACTAACTAGAACTACAAAAGAGAGAATGATCAGATTGTTAGAGAGATTAGAATGAGAATTGATGAGTAAAACATGAGAAAGGGCCAAAAACTGCACTGTAGCACGGTTCCGCCGGTTCCATCTGCAGGATGGAACCGACCGTTATAAGCCTATGGAACCGGCTGTCCTGTAGCACGGATCCATCGGTTCTGGGAACCGGCCAGTGTAGGCTAATGAAACCGGCATTCTGACACATGTCCTGTAGCACGATTCTACCGCGTTTGGGAACCGGCCAGTACAGAGTTATGGAACCGGCTTTGTAAAACACAATCCGAATTTTAGATTGCCAAATCTTGAAAAATTATGTGTAATCTTGGTAGATTTTCCTAAGATATGGTAAGATGATTATGTCATTAATGATGCAAATAAGAAATGAAAAATACATGTGTAAATGGTTAGTTTAAGTGATAAATGATTAAACGATTACTTGTAACGATTCATGTTTTGTTATCGATAAAACACGAGAAGATCGTAAGAAATAAACATTTTTAACTGGTTAATTTGTATTGACAATCTCCCTCTTTTTGTTGATGACAAAACATAAGATTGTTGCAAGTAAAAATTTAAAGCGTGAAGTATTAAATGATAGACTTTTTACTTCCCTTCTCCTCCTTTTTGTCGAAACAAAAAGATTGGGTATGCAAGATTATAATAACTAAGTTGATTCAAAGAGAATCAAATGCACATAGTATAATCATGAGTCGATCTGAAGTGAGTCGAATGCCATAATGAGAGTTGATTTGGAGAGAATCAAAATGCAATGCCCCCCTTGACGGAGGCATCCTCTTTAAGAGAGAAAATCATCAAAAGAGATGTAATGCTACAAAACAAATATGTTAGTTAATTTGATGTAAGCTCCCCTAGCTTTGAGAATACCTACAATACAAAAGTTAGAAGCAAGAAACAGAAATATGCTACTGTAGAACTGGCATAGACGGTTCTCTTTGAGAGAGGGAACCGACCTTCATTGTCGAGGGAACCGGCTATTGTCATTTTATACACTTTTTCGGGGTTATTTAACCCCCTAAATCATACAAATATGCCTAAAATATATGCTTAATCATTCCTTTTTTGTGTTTTTAGCATTTAGGAAGCTCTTGGAGGAAATACACGTGACTTAGACTCATTTTGGGAAGAAACGGGACAAGATTACAACTTTAAACGAAGTGGTTTCAAGGATGCGAGTACAGTGCCTGGAGACGGCGTCGCATTTCCTTGCGACGCCGTCAGAACTTACAAGCGACGGCGTCAAGATTTATATGACGGCGTCAGAACGTAACCACCTCAAAAGAAACCCTAGAAGATTTGGCGAAGCGACGAGGTTAGAAATCTTGCGACGTCGTCGCGACCTATTTCCTATTTATACAAACTCGTTTTTAGGGTTTTATGGTGGAACTTGTGTGCAACTTTTGGGAGACGAACCCTAAACATTATAGTTCGAGTGTAGCAGCTCTTAGGTCATTTTTAGGGTTCTCAAAACCCTTTGTAACCTCCTATTACTCATGTTTTAATCAAGTGAAGTCATCTATCTTTTATTCATCTAATATGTCTATGTGTTGTTTGATTAATTGTAGTTCTTCGCTTCTCTTTAACATGTTAGGCTAGATCCATTAGTATTTACTTATGATTGCATGAAACTTAGTTTGTAGATCCTTTTAATATTGCTTCTTGTGATGGACGTGTGCGTTAGGCTTTAGAAAACTAGCTATAAAATATTACATTAGCATAGACGTCTAGGAAAACGTGATTGTGTAGAAAGGATTTCATCGGTAACAGTCTTCATACTACCTACCCCTCTATGGATGATCACCTCTTAAATATTTTAATGCATGTAATGTACTCTTATAGGCCTTGTAATAGTCTTCATACTACCTTACTTGTGCGTTTCCTTAACGAAATATTACATAGACGGCGAGTACGTGTAATTTGTTCATGACTTAGGAAATATTTACAAAGATCATCACAAGTGTGACAAAGTAATAGGATTAGGAGAAATAAACTAAGGAGTAATGCACGATTAAGTAAATATGTTCGTTTACCATATAAGGGTCCGTTTGGTTTTTAAATGGGTTTAGATTTGGATTTGGTTTGAAAAAATAAATAAGAGAGAAAATATATTTATTTAATAGTTTTAATACTAAATTAAAATATAAAAAATGTTATTTAAATTATTTTATTATTAAAAGAGAAAAGAGATTTGAAGAGAGATAGACACATATTAAACCCTGGGCCCACATGATGCCAAAAACCCACTCAGTAAATATGAATTTGAGAAAAGTCAATTTTGTAGGGATGACACCCTTCATTTAATGCTAAAACTTCAACCAAACAAATTATTTATCTTTGAGTATAGAATCCTAAGTCTATCACCACCAACCAAACGGGCCCTAAGTTCTCACCGAAATTAGTTTAATTTAATTATTAGTTTAAATCAAAACCCACCTCCTAAAACCTGAATTTTACTTGCTTTCATAAAAACATAAAAATTCAATAATAATCTTATCTCAACCTCTTAGATCTTAGTTAGGTTTAGTTCGACCCTTCAGACGCTATTCCCCTAGAGAATGATAACAACCCCCGAGTCCTTGCTATACTACACTGCAACAGTTAGGTACTCTGCCTAGGGAGTTGTAAAACCTGTTGCGTTTACAACGACCACATCAAGTTTTTGGCGCCGCTGCCGGGGAATAGTATAGGTTCGGACTCTATCTATCTTAGGTCTACTCGCTTGATTCCTATCAAGTGAGATTGTACACTACAATAATTATGTTGATTACCCACGTACTAAATTAGTGGGTAAAAGAGCAATATTCGTGGGTAACCGGAAAATACCCACGTATTACACACAAATGTATAGACATGGGAATAACCTTCGAGGCTAATTATTTTCCCAAAACATTTTGAATACGTGGGTATGCTACCCTCAACATAATTTGTGGGTGATCGTCTTAAGTCGGTGGGAAAATATTTTATGGGATCTTATAAATACCATAAAATTACCCTTTAAATTTGACCATGGGTAATTAGTGGTTAAAAATTCCCAAGGATACATTTGTGTCAAAATCCGAGTGTAAAATTTATCCGACCTAATCATGGGAAAATTCATGACTAAATTTCCATAATTTATTGTTTTGGGAACTGGGGCTCAGTGCCGATAGTCAAAGATGGATACATTCCTCCAAAAATGTAAAATTATCTTATTTTTGCATAATTCGTTTCATACAGATCCATATACCATAAGAATCACAAACATTAATATCAAAATGAAATCAACAAATCAAGATAAAACTGCATTGTATATGAATATCCAAGTGCATTCTGTAGAATGGTTCATCACCATTTATTTCCAAAACAAAACATGAAAAATAAATTTATATTCTAAAGGCAACATAGTGTACATCTACATGTACATATCTATGTGTAGAATTTATATATTACATTAGGAAATGAGGTAAATCCAAAGATTTCAATCTATCATAGAGGTTTCCTCGTTGTGGGGTTCTCAAACATGATGCACAGGCGTCCATCTCTCGGTTCTATGATACTCATAATTGAACCTATAAGTACATCACCAGGGACATGAAAATGACCAAAAAAATAAACAAGAATACATGAAAAGAACGAAAATACATGTGAAATGGGATCGGGCATATAACGAAGTATATAAAATTTCATCATGTTTAAACCTATAGTTTTTAACGTAGCCTCCTTAAATAGCGGAACATCTAGACAAAATTATGCTACCCTCAACATATTGTGGAGACTCGTCTAAGTCGGTGGAAAAAATTTTTATGGAGCTTATAAATACCATCCCATAAAATTACCCTTAAATTTGACTATGGGTAATTAGTGTTTAAAAATTCCCAAGATACATTTGTGTCAAATCCGAGTGTAAAATTATCCTACCTAATTACATGGGAAAATTCATGACTAAATTTCCATAATTTATTGTTTTGGGAACTGGGGCTCAGTGCCGATAGTCAAAGATGGATACATTCCTCCAAAAATGTAAAATTATCTTATTTTTGCATAATTCGTTTCATACATATCCATATACCATAAGAATCACAAACATTAATATCAAAATGAAATCAACAAATCAAGATAAAAGTGCATTGTATATGAAAAATATCCAATGCATTCGTCGAATGGTTCATCAACCATTATTTCCAAAACAAAACATAAAAATATATTTTATATATAAAGGCAAACATAGTGTACACTAATGTACATATCAGTTAAATTTATATATTACATTAGGAAATGAGGTAAATCCAAAGCTTTCAATCTATCATAGAGGTTTCCTCGTTGTGGGGTTCTCAAACATGATGCACAGGCGTCCATCTCTCGGTTCTATGATACTCATAATTGAACCTATAAGTACATCACCAGGGACATGAAAATGACCAAAAAATAAACGAGAATACATGAAAAGAACAAAAATACATGTGAAATGGGATCGGGCATATAACGAAGTATATAAAATTTCATCATGTTTAAACCTATAGTTTTTAACGTAGCCTCCTTAAATAGCGGAACATCTAGACAAAATTTAATCTTGTGAGCTTTGCGTTGTTGAAATCTAACAACACAAAAAAGAATATGAGCAAATCATTTTTGAAATGTAGTATAAAGATAATAATAATAACGAACACTTACCTATTCGGTGCAAACCCGAGACCAACATTAGATGATTAAAAGAGAAAATGTGATGCATAGTCTCTAACAATAGTAACTACAATTCAATTTAAACCAACTTACATGGAAATCAGGATATAGACTAAGACCAAAATATTTGTTACTACTCTTTTAAACAACCATGATTATGGAATATGGGAGAGAGATTGAGATGGCCTTTTACGGTTGGAATTTGCAAGAGGAGGAAGGAGAGTTGGGAAGAGGATGAAAATGAAATAGGAGTGTTAGTTAGTTATAAGATCTAAATTAATTAAAATTTTGCAATCTGGAATGGGCGGCAACTTTGGCGCATTTAATTTTGAGGTTTTTAAATTAGGATTATGATTGAAGATATAAACAAGACTTAGGGTGAGTTTGGTTTGCTACATGGAATCATTATAGGTATGACTTTGATATATACAATGTATGAGATTTGGTATGACAGTTTCATTAATTGTGTTGGGTTTGTTTTTTGATGCATGTGTATTAAATATTAGTGGGTTTATTAAAATAATAACAAATAAATTTTTAGAATAGAAGATTATATAATGGTAGGGCTAATTTTAAAATAAATTTATAGTTTGTGAGTATAAAAGAGAAAAAATTATGATAAATAATTATTTGTTTAAATAGAAAAAAGTGATAGAATCTATGATATATTCATAGACACCTACATGCCCTGCTATCATATTTGATAGATGCTATGAGTTTGAATCAATCATTACTTTATATCAAACATAATGTATCACTTTGACTCCCATACCCTCATTCCCATATACATCAACCAAACGCACCCTTAAGAGCATCCACTATGATAAACCTTTCTGAAGGTTTATAATTGTGTTTTGACATTAATTTATAAACCTTTTAGTTTTATAAACATATCCCCACTATATATAAACCTTTTCAAGTTTTATAAACATCTCATATAATTCAAGTGCATTAAATTATGAAAAGGTCTAATATCTAGACATCTTCATGCCACATAAGCTTGAAATGGATGTTCACTATGGTTTACAAGTTTTTAGACCTCTTCATAATTTTATAAACCTTTTTATAAACCACCATAGTGGATGCCTTAAGAGCATCTACAATGCATTAAGTCTTTAAAGATTTGCTACATTTAATGCTTACCTCTTTCAATGTAATTGCATTTAAGGAATTTAATACATAACTCAATAATGACTAATAGCTTTTTACAAAAGCTTGAAGTTTGACAAGTCTTTCATCAAAAGCTTTTGTAAAACCTTTTTCTACAATGCAAAAAAGCCTTTGTTAAAGCTTTTTAAAATTGTAAAAAACTTTTGCTAGTTTGAGCATTGTGATGCTCTAAACATCTTATAAAAACACAATTCAGATATGTACCATTGATGAGTCTCGTAAGTACCAGCATTACAAATAAATCATACTTATTTTAAAATTTTAGTTTTTTATAATGACATATAAGAAATTGACTATGTTTAATATTTTATAATTGTGATATTTCATACACGGGTTTTTAGACTATAAGTACAACCAATAGTTATATTTGAAGTATATTTGTTTGGTGTGTACTTATAAGTAGGGGTGGCAATTTTTGACCCGACTTGAAACCGACACAAAAATTAACAAGTTCGAGTTAAGTCTAATAGATTTCGGGTCGGGTTGGGTCGACCCATCTGACCGGTTTATTAAACAGGTTAGGTTTGGGTTGGGAATAAATTAAGTAGGTCGACCCGCCAACCCGTTTAAGATTTTTTTTAAATTAAAAATTATTTGTTTTTTTATTATATGTGTTAAATAGGTTAAACCGGTCGACCCGCAAACCTGTTTAACATGTTTAACCCATGTAATGTACCAACTTTTATATATAAAACGAGTTAAATGGGTCAACCCGAAACCCATTTAACTTATATAACCCGTGCAACCTATTTAACTCGCCAACCCAAGTATATATACGGGTTAAATGGGTCAGGTTCGGGTTATGTGTAAACATGTTAGGGTTGACATAGCTAACCTGATTATTTAAATGGGTCAGGTTCGGGTTAGGGTTTTTTGACCCGCCAACCTGTCAACCCGAACCCGACCCGAATTGTCACCCCTACTTATAAGTCGTGCTATCACTTAGATATTTATAATATCATGCATCTATCATTTTTTGGTATTGCAATTAAAATGATTTAGGTTTAGTCGTATTATAATTTTTAACATGTGTATACACGGGTTATTAAACGTGGAAGGTTCGAACAATTACTACAATTGATGATAATATTTCAACTAAATTTGTTGGGTTTGAAAGTACGATCAAATTTAATTTTTGATGTTATTGTTTGAGTCGGTTTAGAACCACTCAACCCAATCATAAAATGTCTTTCCAACTAACCACAAGGGGTGACCAAACGATAAGAATACTAACTTTTTAAAGCGGAGGTTAAGGGTTCAAATCCAGCAGGGAGAAATCTAATCCTCTTGTGGCCACAAATGTTTACCTGCGTCGACTTTGAGATATCCAAAAGGCTAGTCGCTTTTGGGTTAGTCGGCTCGCTATTTCGAGTCGAGACCTCAGGTAAATCAAAAAAGGAAATGCCTTCCTAAATATATATACTACTTATAAAGCATAAAGACACTTTTACCATTAAATTTTTCGAACTTGATTTTTCAACTTACACACATCTATACATAGTGTACAATTTTTTAATGAATTAACACAACACTCACATGAAAATAAAAAAAATTAATACATAATTAATACACTCATTACTTAAAAATACAATCATATATTCACATTGTACAACAATTAAAAGTATATATTTACAAAAGCGTATATATGATGTCTCCCTAAAATGATGGTGCATATAATTCTGAAAACCAGACCGGACCAGCAGGTTCAACCGGGAACCGTTGTCACCATTGTTTCGGCTAGCCAATAAAAGTCGTCCGAAGACGAACCGGAGAGGACCCGTCGGAACCGATAAAAAACGGGTGAACTGGGCCTCACCGGGATCAAATTTTTTTCTGGTTAATTGTCACAGGATACCCGTTGCTGCAACGCGTGGCTACCCTACTAGTATTAGAAAAAAAAGAAGAAAATTCTAAGTTATGATTATTTTTTTTACTTTTACATTTTCTATCCCAAATAAATTGTTACTGTCTCAACTTAAATGTTGAGTGCTAAATATAAATAAGTACGTTATATCAAACTTATCAAAATGATTGTAATTCAAAGTTAAATGTCAAAATTATCCTTAACAAAATTCCCACAAGGAATAATTTTGGGTAAAGGCGTGTGTATGTTTACCCATAAATTAACCACAAAAAATTACCCATGAACAAGAAGGATTTGCGTAACTCGTGGGTAACGTATTTATTACCACGGATTACAACATAGTTCCCACGATACCTATGATCATGGGTGTTTGTGGGGATTATGTTGCAGAAATAATTTACCCACAAGATCACACTCCTGTTCAAGTAACTTGGTAATTCGTAGGTAAATTGTGGGAGAAAACATGTGACTAACTGTTTTTGCAGTTTTAAATAATTTTTGTGGGTAATTATGGGGTAGGTTGTGGGTGAATACCCTTGATAGTTACACATGGGTAAATTTTGTGGGTAATCAACAGGATTCTTGTAGTGGTAATTTCTGTCAATTAGCTTTCTTTAGTCTATCTTTTCTTTGTGTTATTTGTTTCGTAAATCTTTTTCGTTGACCTCCATGGAAAACGAAAATCTATCCGTACTCCTGGAGATTTTACTCCAGACTAGCATGGGGGCTATCAAAAAATAAGTTAGCTCTCCGATGGGAAAAATGTGTGCCTCTGCGATAGAAACCATCCGGTTCGGTGCATAACGGAATGCTCTTTGTATGGAATTCGGTTCCGTATATCCAAATCTAACATCTTAAGGATTTCTAAAAACTAGTGTGACTACCTTTGACCTTGATGTTAAATAGGGAAAGGACGCCCTGCGTTATTTTAATATTCCATTCGCGATTTAAGCAGCTATTGGCTTGAACGTCTTCTAGCAGGATTCATCTTCACTTGGGAGGGTCTTACTACTCGTTTTTTTGCTCAATTATTTCCACAGAGAAGGACTTCTAAACTTTGAAATGACATCTTGATGTTCCAACAACATCAGGGTGAATCTCTTTCTGAAGCATGGACTAGTTTCAAGGACTTACTCCAAAAAGCCCCTCATCATGGCATCGATCTTTGGCTCCAAGTCCAAATCTTTTATGACCATGTCAATCCCGCCACAAGGAGAACCATCGATCAGTTGGCTGGTGGTAAGCTACGTGACAAAAACGCCAAAGAATCATGGGCAATATTAGAGGACCTCGTCCTCAATGACAACGAAAGTTGGAATGACCCAAAAGACTTCGCTAAACCGGTCAAGGCAATCTCTTTGCCTCAAGATGTCCCGAGTAAATCCGACCATCGTCTCATTGAGCTCGAAAATTAAGTCCATCGCTTGATGGAAGCACATCTTGCTCCTAAATCATCCGTTCAAATGAACAAAATTGCTTCTTCATGAGAGATTTGCAGTGGTCCTCACGACACTCAATATTGCATGGAAAATCCTGAGCAAGCTTTTGTTGAATACGCATCCTAGCGTACAGACATAGCGGGAGGCAAGTGGTACACTTTCAAACTCGAGAAAAACTATCTTGGTGACACCTATAATCCGTCATGAAAAAGTCACCAAAATCTTAGATGGAGACAACCTTAAAATTCTCAAAACAATTTCTCAAACCCACCTAATCGTTTTCAATCCAACGGTTCGTTACCGAACTGCCCCTTTAAAATTTTAATAATCAGTCAAATCTTGAAGGGTTGGTGTCTAGTTTTATGGCATCTCAAGACGCTAGATTGTCTAAGTTTGAAGCTGATTTCAAACAACAACAGGGCAAGATGACCAATAAGATTAACACATTCTTGAAGGCCATTAATGATCGAATGACGGAACACTCCCAAGCGACACAGTCAAGAACCCGAAACTGGATGTCAACTCCACCTCTCTAGTTTTATCTGCTCATTCTTACCCAATGGAAGACCCCTAAAGCTCATCCCGTCCCCTCAATTCGATCAATGCTATTAAATTGTGTTCCAAACAAACTACTAAGGCTCAAAAGGACCAACCTCAAGTAAAAACATTAACGTTCAATGAAAATGGGACACCTCCAAGCAAGGGAATTAAAAGCCTATCAAAATTACTCTCTCCAAAATATCAATCTGAATCATCTTTAGGAGAACAAATTAGGAACTCATTTTCTCCCAAACGCATTAATTTCGTCAACACAATTACCATTTTAAGTAAAGAAGATAAGCCTAGGGAAACAGAGATCGTGAAACAGGGCACTAAGGACAACGATCATGAGACAATTGTCAAAGTTGAGGAGAAAAGTGAGGAGTCAGAAGATAAAAAAGGGGAAGAAAAGAACGACCCCGAATACATCGACACCAACCCACCATCACCACCTGATCCATCAATTTCATTAATCATAGAAAAAGTCTGAAAGCTCAATTCATTCCTTGAATCTCTAAACTTAGTCCCCACATTATCTAATACACAATTCGTTTACGCAACACTACAAGAATTATGTTGATTACCCACGTACTAAATTAGTGGGTAAAAGAGCAATATTCGTGGGTAACCGGCAAATACCCATGTATTACACACAAATGTATAGACATGGGAATAACCTTCGAGGCTAATTATTTTCCCACAGCATTTTGAATACGTGGGTATGCTACCATCAACATAATTTATGGGTGATCGTCTTAAGTCGGTGGGAAAATATTTTATAGGATCTTATAGATACCATAAAATTACCCTTTAAATTTGACCATGGGTAATTAGTGGTTAAAAATTCTCAAGGATACATTTGTGTCAATATCCGAGTGTAAAATTTGTCCGATCTAATCATGGGAAAATTCATGACTAAATTTCTATAATTTATTGTTTTGGGAACTGGGGCTCAGTGCCGATAGTCAAACATAGATACATTCCTCCAAAAATGTAAAATTATCTTTTTTTTGCATAATTCGTTTCATACAGATCCATATACCATAAGAATCACAAACATTAATATCAAAATGAAATCAACAAATCAAGATAAAACTGCATTGTATATGAATATCCAAGTGCATTCTATAGAATGGTTCATCACCATTTATTTCCAAAAAAAACATGAAAAATAAATTTATATTCTAAAGGCAACATACTGTACATCTACATGTACATATCTATGTGTAGAATTTATATATTACATTAGGAAATGAGGTAAATCCAAAGCTTTCAATCTACCATAGAGGTTTCCTCGTTGTGGGGTTCTCAAACATGGACATGTAAATGACAAAAAAATAAACGAGAATACATGAAAAGAACGAAAATACATGTGAAATAGGATCGGGCAAATAACAAAGTATATAAAATTTAATCATGTTTAAACCTGTAGTTTTTAACATAGCCTCCTCAAATAGCAGAACATCTAGACAAAATTTAATCTTGTGAGTTTTGCGTTGTTGAAATCTAACAACACAAAAAAGAATATGAGCAAATCATTTTTGAAATGTAGTATACAGATAATAATAATAATGAACACTTACCTATTCGGTGCAAACCTGAGACCAACATTAGATGATTAAAAGAGAAAATGTGATGCATAGTCTCTAACAATAGTAACTACAATTCAATTTAAACCAACTTACATGGAAATCAGGATATAGACTAAGACCAAAATATTTGTTACTACTCTTTTAAACAACCATGATTATGGAATATGGGAGAGAGATTGAGATGGCCTTTGAAGGTTGAAATTTGCAAGAGGAGGAAGGAGAGTTAGGAAGAGGATGGAAATGAAATAGGAGTGTTAGTTAGTTATAAGATCTAAATTAATTAAAATTTTGCAATCTGGAATGGACAGCAACTTTGGCGCATTTAATTTTGAAGTTTTTAAAATTAGGATTATGAGTGAAGATATAAACAAGACTTAGGGTGCGTTTGGTTTGCTAAGTGGAATTATTATAGGTATGACTTTGATATATACAATGTATGAGATTTGGTATGACAGTTTTATTAATTGTGTTTGGTCTGTTTTTTTATGCATGGGTATTAAATATTAGTGGGTTTATTAAAATAATAACAAATAAAATTTTAAAGTAGAAGATTATATAATGGTAGGGCCAATTTTAAAATAAATTTATAGTTTGTGAGAATAAGAGAGAAAAAATTATGATAAATAATTATTTGTTTAAATAGAAAAAAGTGATAGAATCTATGATAGATTCATAGATACCCACATGCCCTCCTATCATATTTGATAGATGCTATGAGTTTGAATCAATCATTACCTCATAGCAAACATAATGTATCACTTTGACTCCTATACCCTCATTCCCATATACATCAACCAAACGCACCCTTAAGAGCATCCACTATGATAAACCTTTTTGAAGGTTTATAATTGTGTTTTGACATTAATTTATGTAGGATATTGGAAATCATAACACAATCGAATGACTAGTGGATTAGCCAAGTTCTAGAGAGAGAAAGTGAGAGAGAACTTTATAGAGTGAGAAAATGAACTTGTATTAATGAAACGACTAACCCACCTCTTCCATGGCATAGAAGAGGCTTTTATACTTACAATAAAAACCGTCCTAGGGCCTTGGTAAAGGGCTAACACGTTGGGTTTAATACCCGGCCTATTACCGAACATTATACATTAACTACTTAACTACGAGCAATAATAAACGGTAAAATACATGGGGTGACCGAGTCTTTTTCTAATATCTAACAATCTCCCCCTAAGGGAGGTCACCCTTGAAAGTACTAACTTAAGCTCAGCTATCTATTTCTTGTGTTCAGCTCGTAGTCTTTGATTCTTCATGCATTGATTACTTTGTACATACTGTAGTAGTCTTTGAGCATAGTTCCTTTGACTTGTGTGATCTTTGAGCATTCTTTAAGATCATCAGCAACAGTAAATCTCCAAATCATCCTTGTGGTAGTATTGCCTCCATGTGATGTTGTGACCTTTGGACCGGCATGATACACTTTTATAGATCTGAAGGGCACACATCAGAGTTGCGGAAGCTGTGTTGTAGGTCTTTCAGTTATCATGATGTCTTGATATGAATATTAAGTTGAGCATGTGGTGTGAATTGAATTGTCTTTACAATCAGAAGGGGGGGGAGGGGGTGGAGAAGGGGGGGGGTGCTTCCGTCTCCGCCGAGGATTCATGTAAGTGTACGTTAGTATAAACAAAACAAAAGTATCTTTGTTACACTTTGTTGATATTAAGGTTGCAAAGAAATTACGTGTCTCCCTGTTATTCAGTATAAATACTGCCTGTGATCAGGTAGAATTCCAAAGAATCTCCTTGACAGGGTTTCGCAGCTGCGCTAGCCGTTCTCAAACCGGAGCGTCTCAAAGTAGACAAAGCACGGAGTGAGTGAACCAGTGAATTAAAAACCCACTGATTAATGAAAAATTGATTTGAAAGTCAATCGCGTGTCACTCAGAAAAGAGTTTTTGTGACACATCGACGGTTTTATATCATAAAATCAAATTTCATCAGAAACACATTTGTTTTGAAAGATATACACAGTCAATGTGCTCGAAAATCAGTTGTTGAGCACATCGAAAGGTTTTTCAAAAACTATTCGTCAATTCACTGCCTGGAACAAGTTTGATTCATAAAGAATCGCACCATTGTTGCTTTCCATTTGTCACAAGTTTGATCCATAGTGGATCTCACATGTCACCTACCAAGAGCTTGTTTGATGTTGGCTCGAGAAGGATTTCCATCTTCATTGTGAGTACTTTCGTATCACTCGGATGTTCTGGCAATACCACAAGGATAATGCGTAGGACTCTTAAAATCTTACTTGTAATCACAGTGTGTGATGAGCAAGCATAGTTTGTATTAGTGTCCTAACGAGATTTATGGATGATCTCATGGCTCTAGACTCTATAGTGCACTTTTTGGTTTTAGTAGTCGGAGGCTGGAGCGGACTGCCACCTTTTCAATATCATCTAACTCGGAGTGAGAGAGATGATAGAAATGTATTGATCTCCGTGAGAAATGAAACAAGAATCCTTTGAGGGATCTTGAGTGGCTAGGGAGGGTTGTGCAGCGTATCACTGGGTCCATGATACTTGTCTTCAATGTCAGCAATCAACCATGTGATTCTGACAGCATATGTAGTGACCCGGTTTCTGCCTAATGTTTAAGGAGGGCTGCTTTCTTTTCACCCTTTATCTTAACATTTCTTTTTCATTCTTCAACCCTTTCAGTGCTTACTGAGACTTCATTACTAATACCTTGTTGGGTATGTTCCAGTACTAGCTCCATCTCAGACCGTACTATTCCCTTATTCTCACGATACTCCTTTTGTAATCATACCTAGGACTTTTACACTAATTAGTGGATTGTCCCTGAGTAGATCCCTCCGGCTCTGACGGGATCATGGGAATGAGTACCTAACCTTACCATCCTTATAACTCTAATAAAGTAATTACATGGTCGGTCTTTTGGTACAGTTCACCTTGCCATAAACCATTTGAAAAATCAACCAAGGTACTTGTGATATAAATATCAAAGCCATTGTACCTTGATTGTTTTGATTATATTTAGAAACGCTCCACCTCAACACGTGCATCGGTAATTGAAATTGTTTGGAACATGGAGGGAGGAGTACTTGCTTGAGTCTTAATAGATCACATTTTTATCAGATTTTATATTAAAATCACATTCTCTCCCCTGATCAAAAATTTCAAACCCTTTGGGATTTAGGATCTCAATTGATTTAAATATGTTAGAAAAATTTAGGAGAAAGTGTGGTCTGATTAAATACAAGCCGATATTGGAACCTATATATGCTCCCCCTTAATTAGCGAGGGAGTCTGTTAGTGTCAGTTAGGATGATTTTATAAATGATTTAGAGTTTAACGAGAAACTCAAGAAAAATTCATAACTGACACAGAACATTGATAACTACATAACTATATAATGTACAAAGTTTACAATATACTACACATGATATTGACCTTTTAGATGGAATGACGATATCATTCAGTTCTCTGAAGAAGCCTGTAGTCAATATCACGAACACGTCCACCAACAAAGCATTCCAGGTTCTGGTAGATCCTTCTTGTCTTTAGTCGGCTTTCAATTACCGTAATGAACTCTTTTCTCCTTGTCACGTCCTTTTTAGTCCAGAAGTGCGTATTCATACCAGGATTGTGCCACTTGATCTTGAATTCCTTGACTCTATAATCCAGTGTTTCCAGAATATGTGTCAATGTGCCATCACTAAACTTGTATATTTTATTGAACCGCATGATCTTTTGTTCATTGTTGTTGACCGGGAAGATTACTGCTCAAGGAGCCTCAATGATGGTATAATCATGCTTGAACTCGTATCCTGTAGCATCCCATCCTGGTTTAGTGAGGTCAGCTGAGTTTGGTATCTTTCAATACCAAGTTGGAAGTCTTCAACCCGTTGTCGAATCACTAAATTTCGGGTCCACAGCTTAACAGCAGTTGATAGCATCCGTTTGTCTAAACCAAAAAGATGATTGAGATGACCTTGCAAAAGGAGCAAATTCAGGTCTTTAAAGTCACTAGGATACAGGTTCTTGAAATCCTTTTCAGCAATCTTGTGTTCTTGGTGATTAGCTCTTCGGAGGACAATTTCGCTTAAGTAGTCATATCCATATCGGGAGTAGGCTTTAATTCTGACTACACTGAGAATCCTCATGTGTGTTCGGACCTCTTTTCGACGTGACAGAGATTCATGTCTGTCAATGTAGAACTTTTGTCGAGTAAAGCACCTGTGAGAGATGCCATATTTTGCACTTATGTTATAAGTACACACATCATCAATCCACATTTGCTCAGGCACTAGTAATTCAAGACCAAAGTCAGAATAGCTTACAACCTTCATCTTGGAAATTAAGAGTGCAGGACAGCTTCCCTTGCTGCCATATCGTAAATACTCTAAGTCTTTATTAAAGAAGAATTTTGTTTGAATCGTGACATGACTTGAAGGACCATCAAGAGGTAGTGGTCGATTAACATTGATTCAGACTTGATCTCCTATCGGATTCGCCCAGTTAACCTAATATGTGAGCATCTTGTGACACTCCTCCATCTGAAACTGAAGGTGAATTACATCTGGGTAGAATGCTTTAACAACTTCATAAGCATGTCCTTCGAAATCTGCTTACGTATGCACAGTTTTGTTCATTCTTTGGCAGTACGAGTTCAGGATGGTTGTCATGTCTCCAATCTTTGCAAGCAAGGAGTTCTCAGCTGGGGGCTCATAGGTTGTGACCAGCATAGAGGCCCAGTTATTCTCCACATCTGACTTGTGGGGAGAAGGAATGGTCCAAGCAGGTTCAGGAGTCGCTGATCTTTCCTCTTTAGGTAGTGGTTTCCACCAGTCTTTTCTTGAATCAGCAGCTACTGGTGTGTGATCATTCCCGGAGTCTTAATCATCAGATACCTATACCTGTTCGTCAGGAGCGGAGTCATCATGCATCAGATCATCTGAAGGAGATAGCTCTTGAGCCCCTATGATGCCAGTTGACTCATATCTAGTATCTGATGTGGTCCAAGCCATAGATTTGTGAGTATGAGCCTGTAGTCTTGGATGAACTCGGAACTCCACGACCCTTGTTGCAGAGTAAGATCAGATGTACCAGTTGATGGGATGGAGGAGGTGGAGGTGGTGGTAACTAAAAAGATGCTCCTGAAGTACCTAGAGTACCAGATGCGCCTGCTGGAGGAGGTGGAGGAGGTGGCTGTAATGGTGGAGACCCAGGAGGAGATCTTGGTGCGTCACGTCTCTTTCGTCGCTTTTTACGAGCTTCATCCTAATCAGATAGACGTTGATTTGAATAATCTAACTCCAAGGACTTCTGCAAGGCTTCATACAAGTCCTTGTGAACATTATTAGCCTTGTAGAAGTCATCTTCAAACATTCGCTGATGCAGTATTTCCTTCATATCGACAGTGGCAGATCCCTGAAGCGAGCTCGTAGTGGAGCTTGCATTGCCAGTCTACTGCATCTGTAACTATCTCATCAATAGCTTGGCTTACCTTGTGGGGAATATCGAGATTCTCCAAGTTGTATAGCCATGTTCCATGTTTGTCAAACCTTTCCCCCAGGGCTAAATTATCTTGTAATAGATCCGCCATATGTTGTTCGAGTTCACCTATGCGACGGACAAGGATCGGATCTGCGGTGCTTTGTTATGGTTGAGGTGGAGGTGGTGGAAGAGATGTTGTTGATGTTGTTGTTGTGATTGCTGTGATAGTTGTTGTTGATGTTAGTAGTGGTGCTTGAACCGTCGTGGAGACAGGTTGTGACATTGTGAGATCGATAAACGGAGTGGTCTTTAGAGGAACTGAAGAGGTGTCCTGATGAATGGGAACCGTGACCATTGGACTAACCACCTCTTCATTTTGATTATTATCAGGTACTGTCTTCCTGAGATTTCTCCACAAAGAATTGATTGGTGAAGCTAAGTTCCTTGTCAAGATTTTGTAGAGAAGACAGGGTTCCAGCGGAGCTTGCAGGTTCTTCAATTATCACTTGATCTTCAGTTGGGAGTTTGAGGTTTTCCTGAACACTTTGGTAAGCCGTTGTAGTAAACTCTTCATCCATTTGCTCAAGGTTTTGTTGAGTTGAAGCATTAGTAACCTCGAAGACCATGTGTTCAAGGTTTGGTCCAGCATGAACAACATGACTTGACTAAGGTTGGGACTATACAGCATCACCAGGGTTTGATCCAGCCTGGCCTTCATCTTGTATACCAGGGTTTGGTCCAGCCTGGCCTTCATCTTGTTCACCAGGGTTTGGTCCAGCCTGGCCTTCATCTTGAGTTCTAACATTAATCTCAGGAGACACTTCCTCATCAGATTCCGTCTCACTGTCAGTCAGACCCAGTTCAGCATACAATGAAGGAGATTCAGCATGACCGGAGGGTTTAGTTGTGGTAGGTGTGCGCCTCTAGAAGATATATTTTTCAGCAGGGCTCTTTTTCTTTGGTGTTTGAAGGGTGAGAAAATCAAGAGCTACTTGTTTATCGATGACCTTCTCTTTTCCCTTTCCCTGTACATCAGGAAGCGGTTGAATTCTCCCAGAGTCAGGTTCCCTTATAACCACCCGGACGACTGGTCCTAAATTACTTCTGCTTGTTCCTTAATGTAGTTCCCATGCCGCCATTGAAAATGTAATCTTTCTTCATCACCATAAACAGGTTCCTATTCTGGAACACCTTCGTTAACAAACTCATCAACCAACTGCAGAGGGCTCTTTGGCTTTTGCTGCTTTGTCACCTTACCAGCTTTAGATCGTTTTGCGGGAGATGGTGCATCAGATGTCTCCTTGACTAGTTTACGCTTTTTACTTTGGTCTTTCTTGGAGGGTTCAATTGATGTTGGTGTTGGTTGTGGAAGGCTTTTGGACATTAGATGCTTTAGGTGGCTAAGGCTTTCTCTGCTAGCTGTTTGGATTTAGTAGCCTTGGCAGCTTTGGGAGATTCAATAACATCTTCTTCCTCTGCTTTACCGTGTTCTTCATCCAGACAACATTGATACTCAGCTACATGCTCCAGGTATCCACTGTGATTCTGTTCCCCGTATTTAATTTAGATTTAATTTTAGGATTTCCCAATAATTAATTATGCTTCCCGTAGTTTAAGTTCTATCCATATTAACTAATTTTGTTTCCCGTAGTTTTTAAGATCCCCATTTCCTATATCTGTTTCCCGTAGATTAAATTAGGTTTTATTTAATTAATTTTAGTTGTAATTATATCAGTGTTTCCATCATATATTCTCCATCATTCAATTTCTCATCAAACCAGGATTACTTTCAATTGCAGCCTCGTTGGGACATACGACCCGGGAATATCTCTTCCGGAATCTTTTTATTATTGATTCTATCTTGTGTATTTTATCCTTTTGTGGAATTTGACCTTTTGCCTTGGTCAAGGGCATTCGGTTAGGATCTGTATTAGGGTTGCTATATAAGTGTGTACTATCACACGAATCAATGGCTCTCCATGGTTGATAAAGAGCATTAACAGACATTGCAGACACGTTCTTGAGCGTGCTGGGGTATCCCAAAGTATTGACATACTCAATTACAGTATCACTCGAAGGTGGAGCCTCGAAGGGATTGTTATCATTGGTCGGAGTGATATCGAGTGCATCTCTAAGAATATCTTTGTGTAGATTGAACCATTGCTCATCCAACTGACAGCTGTACAATCCTGTAGATGAGTTAAAGCACATGGTGTCCCAAAACCGCTGAATGTAGATAGCAGGAATCGTGGATGATGCTGTGAAGGCCCTGAAGAAATTAGTGTTTTTCAGTATAGCCACAGCAATTGAGAAGATAGGATTCCTCTAGGACTTCTGTACATCGAGCACACTATTACTCTTGCCTATGGGCACCTATTTGTTTATCGGAAGAATATGATCATCCATTCTGGTCGGTGGTGCGACAGTAGGAGCTTGTTCAGCAGGTACAACATTAGCAGGAATGTTCAAGTCAGCCATAGTATATGCATAGACAAATCCAACAACAAGACATACATACATATATATGATGTTAGAATAGGTATGGTCAATTCTGAGGTCAATGGAAGTCAACCTTGGAATAATTATGGCAAAAGGCACACTGATAATTCTCAAATACTCCCAAATGACAACACTTTAAATTATAATATCACCCAACTCGCTACCAAGATAATACACACACCTTGCTAACCAACTTGCTGTAAAATATGCATAACTCGCTAGAAAATTTGAAAAATTCGAAATGGCGAGTTGAATATTTAATTATTAATAAAATATCTTCATCAACTCGCTACAGGTTAGCGAGTTGCCTGTTCATGGTAAAACAATAATCATAACTCGCTGACTAGAACTACAACTCGCTAAATAAGCAACAACACTAACTCGCTACCAAGAAAAGTCTTAACTCGCTACTTAGCACACAGAAAACTCGCTAACACCTAAAATTACAAACCACCAAAGGATTTTCAAGAAACCACATGAATAAACGTTTAGACAACTTTATCAAACACTTAGCCACAGTCAGAAACAACAACCAACAAAAAGCAACGATTTTTGACTAACAAAAGTCAACTATATTCACGAAAATCATCAAAACCATAGAGTGATGCAAGGGGGGCAATTCAGGCACTAACGAGGCATCATATACTCATCCTAAACTTAACCCAGCAATTAACTCATCTATCCAAACACTAATAAAGATTTAGATGATGAATAAAGATGAAATCTTTGATGTAGCGCGATTTCAAGTGATTAAGGCTGCCATGTTTTAGATTAATGATGTTTATATGATATAGAACAATAAGCAGTAGATACCTTGGAAAGAAAAACCACAGAAAAATCAAGGAAGGCTTCAAAGTAGCGAGTTGCAAGAGAGGGTTTTTAGAAATTAGGTTTGACTGATATTTTGAAAGTTTAACCCATTGTAACTCGCTACACCTTTAATACTTTGTTAGTTTCACCGTTTGTCAGAATTGGTCCCTAAACTTCCAAAATCCTTTTCAATGTATTAAAACAAACTATTCAAGTTTCAGAAAAAACCCAAAAGGTCTTTATATTTATATAAGCCTAGGAAACATTTAGCAAATTGCACATAAGACCCTAAACTCACAACTTAAAGACAATTTTGGCCTTTTGAGTTAAAATGACTTTAACTCCCCTTTAATTTAAAACCCTGTTCAATACGCAAACCATTTCCAATCAATTAATTATTTGATGAGTTAAAATGCCCGTTAAGTGTCATAAATTTGAAAAACACTCTCCCTCTCAATCAATGACCCGTTTTCTATTTAAAGAGTTGTAGTCGTTGATTAAGAGTCAAATTTTGAAAAGTTCAAGTCTGATTGATTTTCAAACAACACTTTTCCACCGTTGGTAACACAAACAATTTTCTAAAGAATCATAGACGAAAAATTATTTGGTTAAAGAACAAAGACTTCTCTTCTGTATTAAGAAATAATGCACTGAAACGTACACTAGATCGAGGGTGCATGGATATGAAGTAATCCATGCCCGGGAGAACTTAATCACCCATTGTCAGGAACAGCCGTCTTTTTGGCGACATGCTTTCCTCAATTTGATAAACGGGTTGCAGTTTGAAATAATTGCAAGCCATAAAGACATGTTTTGAAAAGTTTAAACTTCCGTTTGAGCTTCATTTAAAGACCAGTGTCATTATTGAATGACATTTCTAGGTCCGTAAATGTTATCGATAAACGGAAGACATGTCTTGAAAAACTATTTTTGGTATTTTCTATTATTATTTTTATTTTTTTGATTTTAGCTATATACATATTTACATAGGATATAGGAGGACCATCCTTTACTCCTCTTGTCCTTCCTGAAGATGTTTAAGAGTTTCCGGAGACATACTCTTCATACCAAGACGCGGGAAGAGAAATTCGAACCGCTCTCTTGGTAATGCTTTGGTGAATATATTCGCGAGCTGATAATCTGTCGTCACGAAGTACAATTCAACCACACCTTTCTCAACTTGCTCTCTTATAAAATGGTGTCGTATGTCAATGTGCTTGGACCGGGAGTGCTGGACATTATTGCAGCAGAGAGCAATGGCAGTGCGATTGTCACAATACAAGGGAATCTTATTGAAGACAAAGTTGTAGTCTGTAGGCTGTGATCTCATCCAAAGTATCTGAGCACAACATCCAGACATGGCAATGTATTCAGCCTCTGTTGTAGAGATCGCAATGCTCTTCTGTTTCTTTGATGACCAGCTGACTAATTTATCTCCAAGGAACTGAGCACTTCCTGACGTACTTCTTCGTGTGTCTTGACAACCTGCATGGTCCGCATCTGCATAGGCCGTTAGTGCCATAGCGGTGTCTTTCAGATACCAAAGACCCCAATTAATGGTTCATCTGAGATACAAAAAGACCCGTTTAAGTGATTCAAGGTGCTTTTTAGTAGGCGAAGCCTGATACCTAGCACACATGCATACAGCGAATACAAGGTCGGGTCTGCTGGCAGTGAGATACATTAGGGAGCCGACC